>PVIU01001242.1:0-227749 GCA_004026605.1 Ondatra zibethicus
TAAGGACATTGTAATGTGCTGCAAATACCTGAATATTTATATTTCTCTTTTTTTTCTTTATATACATTTTCATATGTTGAACCACTGGAGACTTGTAACATTTGTTTGTGGTAGGAGTCAGTGTTGTCCTTGTCTCCTTTGTCTTCACCTTGTCCAGAGCCTATTATGGAAACAATAAAATTGTGTTAGTTGCTTTCAATCCTTGTAGGTGTCAGCAGTTGTGCATATATAATTTTGTTATTGTTTCTCTCTCTCTCTCTCTCTGTCTCTCTCTCATTCTTGAGACAGGGTTTCTCTGTGTAACCGCTGTGACTATGCTGGAACTTGCTCATGTAGACCAAGCTGGCCCTTCTTATTCTTTTTGGTTGACTTTAGTGTTTCCTATACTAGTAAGTTATAGTCTTGCTCTCTTCTTTTGTTTTTAACAAACAGCTAAAGAAAATGGAGTACATTCTAACTGGGCAGATGGCCCAGTTGTTAATGTGCTTGGCAAGTGAGTGCTGTGTGTGTATGATGGCCCTCCTGGTTTCAGCCACGTGATCTGGTTAGGGAGACTAGCCAACCAGCAAGCTCTGGGTTTGACCAAGAGACCCTGCCTCCATGAATAAGGTAGAAAAGCATTCAAGAATGAGTTCTAGCTTGAACTTCAGTATACCTCCCATACATATCAATGCGAAGAGGATAGTAGGTTCTTTGTCATTTGGTGTTGTCTTCTAAAACATGATATCATTACACATGGTAATTAGGCAGGTGGACATTGGAGTAAAAAGCTAAGGCCCCTTCAGCTCAGCCTCAGTCCTATCTGAGCAAGTGTGCTCTTTCATTATCTGGGTCTGGCTTGCCACACTGTGTTACAAACATGCTTTCAGTGTGTGAGTGGTCATTCTGCTTTCTTTTTTTTTTTTTATGGTATTCTCATTTTCTCTTAGCTTCTTTTTCAACAGGCAGGTCGCCAACAACAAAAATATCCTATGACTTTGATTTCCTCCCCTTTGTGGCATATTAACCCCCTCTTCCCATGTCAGTTCATAGAGATCGCGTTTGTACACTTCCCCTCTCCTCCATACCCCAATGGCTGTTCTCTGTTGTTGGTCATTTGGGTTCAATTCTGTAGTTGTGGTGAGTGTCCTTGCACATGGCATGGCAGAAGGCCCCGAGAAGTTAACAGGAAATGCCTGCAGCTGGTCAGCACTTTTTGGTATCTCACTATCCTCTGTCGCCAGATTCCTTGCCCCTGCACTACAAATGGCTTGTGGTTAATTCTGCTGCTTGCTTATGGGGCAGTTGAGCAGTCTCTATTAAACAAGCACAGCATAACCAATCAAAATACCCATCCCTCTGGGTTGTTGTGCCTGGGGATAAGGGATGAGAGCAGGTTAAAGGCCTCTCTGTTCAGCTGGATGGCCTTCAGCCTGTAGACTGTTGTCTGCTGGGCTGTTGTATGCATACAAGTAAAATGGCTTCTGGCTCTCAGCTTGGGGTTTTCATCAGTTGGTTTCCTGTGGCATTTCTGATGAATTGACCAGGAAGTGGTTTCACTTGTTTTTTCCTCCCCCTCCCCCTTTCTCTTCCCTGGTGTGTGTGGGACGGTGTTTTCAGGGCATCGGGAGTGGCTACTTGCCTGGCACCAATGGGCCATTTAATCTGTAAGGGATTGGCTTTTCTGATTGACTTTTCTGGGGAACTGGGACAAAGTTCCTTTATGTGCAGCTGAATCCAGACCCATGAACCAGGTCAGGAGATCTAAGAACTCGGTTCGTATGGTTTTGGTTCCACTTAGCTCACTCCATTGAGTGGAAGAGAAGAACAGTTGTCTAAGAGTCCTAGAGCTGTCTGAGTTACCTGGTTACAAACAACAGAGGACAACAGCTCTGCAGTGACTTCTGAGCATTGGACAAGGGGTGGGGAATCCTGTATATCTGAAGAACTGAGAAAGAGCTGAGTGTCCGTCTACTGGGTGGACAACAGTAAGCCTACACCTGTAGATTGTATTACAAACAATTTCCAAAAGGGATATTCAGAGTTTGCAGTGAATGCGAAACTCCCAAAAACTTGGGCTTTTTCTGAAACATACTGGCTGAATTTGGAGGTGGGACAGCCCCATGATAAAGAGATAGTAAGGTGTTTAAGAGGAGATTGAGAGCACCCTGGCCAGTTTCTTACATTGATTGGTGGCAGGACACTGCCCTCTCAGTATGTGCTGCCTAAAAGCCTGCTTGGAAAAGAACTGTAAAATCATGATGGTAGGATACTAGTCTCCCTAAGCCTGCCATGAAACCTGTTTCAGCTGAGGAGCCAGGAGAAGTCCCTCCACCATATATACAGTTGTACCCCTCTCACTGTCATCACCTATGCCATCAGCACCCGGTGGGAATGGAGCCCTGATACTCCAGCCCCGCCCGTGCCAGCATCATCACAAGCACTCATCAGCAGAACCATCATTTGGAACTGTCCCCTCCTTGGGAACAACCATTCCTTCTGAGACCCCTGGGACCACTGGATATAACTCCCTACACGCCAGTGGGAAAGAGCCAAGAAAGCCAAATTCCAGCCCATTGGACATGATAGATGTCCTGGATGCTCTGCAGGTACCATTCTGAGAGACTTGGACAAATAAGAACAGGTCCTAGGAGGCAGTGTGCCAACCTTTCTGCCACTGACTTCTTAAATTGGGAAAATCACACCCCTCACAAAAAAGGCCCAGCCTTGACTCAGTGCAGTCTCTTATCCAAACCCAAGTTGGTAACACATGGTCAGATTGCTTACCACTACTTCTAAGCATGCTTAGCCCCAAATGGTGACATCCAAGGCCTGCTTCCTCAGGAGGTCCCATTGGGACCCCATTAATGGGGGTGTGGTGGGGTTGGAGAGGTTCATATGATAAACTGGAGATGCTTTTAATCTGAAACAAAAGAGGTAGAAAGGCAATAAACATGGCGGGCGGTTCTCAGAAACGCCTTGGGGCCCTGTGGAGAGCCTGAATCTATTCTGTGAGAGGCTCTGAAGCAGTCTGTATACTCTATTTGACTTCATAGCAGCTAAGAAAGCTGCTTTCTTGGAAGGACGACAAAGTCAATGCAACCTGTGTTGGCAAGGCTTAGAGACATCAGATGCAAGTTGCAGAAACTTGGGGAGGTTTTGAATGGATGTCAGCCAGTTGCATGGGTGTCTTAGAAGGTTTCTGAGACTAGGAAGCCAAATGTGAGGCCAATCAAAGGTTAAAAAGAAAAGTAAACATGCTCTTGTTGCCCTGGTAGAACATTCGGGGCATGCATAGGGCAGTGTCCACCAATCTGGAACTGAGGTCAATAGGGAGGTTGGGAGGACCACCTTGCTTGGAGGTGGAATTGGCTCAGCCAGTGCATATTGCCATAGAAAAACTATTGGAAAAATGAATACCCATGCAAAGCTGAGAATGCCTGCTCAGGTCCCAGGCAAGGAGAGCCTGGATGATAGCAGCCTAGACTCTGAAAATCAGAGGCCCCAGGGAAATGAGATTGTAGGCTTAGCTGATAGAGAAAACTGAGGAAGATTGGACTACGATCCATTCCATTGGGCTTGCAAGAGCATATATCAACTGCTGGAGCTGGCCAGTTGGCCATATATGGATGCTGGGACCACCTATTTGTCACCTAACTCATGGCCGCATGTCTGGCTGTTGGGAGTCGAGGAAGCCATGCAGTTATCTGTGACTTTCTGTATCATCCTGGTTGTACAGTGCCACTGCTGGGTCCGCCTGGGAAAGCTGCAAGCTCAGATAACCTTTAACTCCCCAGGACCAGGAAACTTAAACTCCGGGAAGACCTGAAACAAAAATGTTGACTCCTGCTGTCCACTGAGGAAAGGAATGGTGACTCTTTGGCCTGGCTGAGAAGCCACAACAAGCACCTGAGCTCCCTCTCACATCTCTTGGGTTATGGACTGGGGTCACCTCACTAGAGCTCTCCTGAAATATTCCTCCAGTTAAGGCCAGGGATAGCCCTCAAATCAGAGGCAATATTCCTCTCAAAGAAGCATAAGTTGGACTTTAAAATGTCTAGAAAAACTCCTAAAGTACAGAATTCTCTAGTCCTGTCAAAGAGGTTGGGGGTACCTCCTGCCAGGCCAGAAGCACAGGACTGATGTCACAGGACTTAGGGGCAGTAAATCACAGGAACGTTTCATCCAACTGTCCCCAGCCCTTACGGTGTCCTTCAGGGTCTGATCCTGCTGAGGCTGTTCGCTTTAGATGGAAAGGATCGGCTTCTGGATACACACACACACAGACACACACACACACACACACACACACACACACACACACACTGCAGCCTGTTTTTGCCTTTCAATGGGAAATTCCTGAAAACAGTGACAAAAGTCAATTAACTTGGACCAGATTGCCCCAGATTTAAAAATTCCCTTACCATTTTTTGGCACTGTGCTCATTGACCAGTGTAATTGTAGGCTGCTCCAATATGTAGATGATTTATTGCTGGTGGGAGCCGCCAAAGAAGACTGGAGGAACATAGTACTCTTTATCCTCTATGGAAAACTGAATATAAGCGCTAATAAGAAGCCCCTATCTAGCCAGGTTTTCTGACCTTCAATCTCAGGACTGGGGAGGCAGAGGCAGGCAGACCAAATTGAGTCTGAGGACTGTCTGGTTTACATAGCAAGTTCCAGGCCACCCAGAGCTACATAGAGAGAGACTGTCTCAAAACAACCCCATGCCATACACACAAACACACAAATCTGACAAAGAAAGGTTAAATATCTCAGGTTCTAGTTACAAGGGCAACTCCAGCTTGGTCCTCAGAGAAAGCAGGCCATTCGCAATGTTCATTTCTGCAGACCCCCGTGTCAGATAGGAGTTTCTTGGAGAGGTTTGCCTGGGTACCAAATTTCTCTGTTCTGGGGGGGAAATACCAACAGCTGTATAAAGGGGCAGAGCAGGGAGAAAGCCTTGCTGTGGAGTAAAAGGCCAATAAAAAGCTTTAGAAGAAATCAGGTTTCTGATTTCTTGTGTGTAAACATGCTGTTGGATGTGGGGTCTCTGCCTTACCCCATAGCTTCATAGACTGCTGGGGTCTGTGACTTTGTGCTGGCCACCCTGCCTATGTGCATCGATGCCACAACACTCTTGGTAATGCTGACAAATTGTAAGGATTTAACTCTTGGCTCCACTTTTTTTCCATATTGGGTTTCATGGTCTTAAGTTGATGAGGACGACTGACCGGGTTTCTTCCTCAAGAGGGCACCAGATCTCATTACAGATGGTTGTGAGCCACCATGTGGTTGCTGTGAATTGAGCTCAGGACCTTTGGAAGAGCAGGCAGTGCTTGGATACTGACTCACAAATGCTAGGATGGCCAGATAGCAGGTAATACTGTGTGAAGCCCATGCATTTGCCTACAAGTGGTTCAAAATCTAAACCCTGCAGCATTGCCTGTTGGGCCAGGCTAGCCAAGTCATGACCCCGTTGATGCCGTGATGAGGTATTTTCTGGCAGGCCAGATCTAACAGACATACCTAAAGACCCTGATGAAGCCTGTCTTACTGATGGCAACAGTTTCATAGAAGGAGAAGGGCACTCTGATGACCCTCAATTCTTCCACTGAGGCAAAGAGTCTGCCCAAGGGGACCAACACAAAAGGTAGAACTCAGCTTCGACGAGTGCCGCAGGCGGCAGTGGGACGAACGGGAGCATATGTACAGGTTCGTGTGCTGCGCCCCATTGCATGTGCTCAGAGCTCTATATAAAGAAAGGGGTTGATCAACCCAGGAAGGAAAGACATAAAACACGGCAAAGAAATCAGAACTCTTAGAGGATGTGTAGCCCCTAAGCAGATGGCTGCTGTGCAGGGCTGGGGACACCAGAAGGAACTGCAGAGCAGGTCAAGAGGTGAAAGGAAGGGCAGGGCTGGCAGGTGCTCCCGTGCCATTATTTCCAAGCCAGCTAGGGAAATGGCTTGGCTTAAGACTGAAAATGGGGACTCCCGTGGGTGGTGGAAATATCAAAGATGAAGATCGCCATTGCTGAAGCCATTGCCTTTGTAAGGGTCCTCATATCAGCTGGACATCTCTGGAAAGTATATTAGGTTGATACTTATATTCCTGCTTCCCCGTGTGGCTTGACGAACTTGTGAACACCTGTGCCTGGAATAACCTGTGCTGCGCTGAGGGCTGTGGAATGTTGGAGGAACCCGATGTGAGACTGTGGTTGTTGACCTTACAGAGCTTCCCCAAGCTAGGGGCGGCAAATGCTTGTTTGTCTTCGTATGTGCATCGTCCGGTTGGATAGAAGTCTTTCCTATGCTTATGGGAAGGGCATCTGAAGTAATATGGCTTCTAAGAGAAGTAATTTCTGGGTTTGGGATTCCTATTGCTCTAGGGTCAGACATTGGACCAGCATTTGCAGCAGAGAAGGTACAATTGGTAGCTAGGGGGTTAAAGATCACCTGGAAGCTACATAAACCCTACCATCCATAGAGCTCTTGAAAGGCGGGGTATGTGGACAGTAAAATTACAAATAAGCAAACCAGCAAAAGGCACACAAAACATTGGGACCAGTTGTTGACAGTTGCTTTGTTAAGAATCAGATCCACTACCAAACAAAACAGGGTTTTCTGTTTATGAAATCCTTTGTGGGCATCCTCTTCTTGTCAAAGGAATACAGGGGAATTTAAAAGGATTGGGCAATATCACTTTAAAACAGTAGATGCAGGGGCTACGCTCAGCCCTGCCCCCTCTCCTCACAAAGCCAGGAAGCCTAACTCCAAACACACACTTCTTTAAACCAGGAGATGAAGTCTGCATAAAAGAATGGAATGACCTGGCCCTGAAGCCTTTATGGAAAGGTCGACTCACTGTTACTTTATCCACTCCCTCTGCAGTAAAGGCGGCCAACGTGACTCCCAGGATTCATCACAGCCAAGAGAATCCAGCCTCCAATAGCTGGGAATGTGCTCTTGATCCTGCGACGCCATGCAAGCTGACCATCCGAAGGAATCCAGCTGCACCACGAAAGGACTTGAAGAGATCAAGAGGCACTACTAGACCAGAGAACAGCAACAGCCCTGCTTCAGTCCCTCCAGCAAGCTGACTGACCTACTCATGCTGGAACCTTGAGGAATCAGCCATTGGTGGGACAGAAGCTGCTGCTCCTCCTACTGGCTCGTGAATGCATTACCAACACCTCGCTCTTACCTCTTGCAGTCCTCCTGCTTTGGGCCTTAGCTACAGGCTTCACAGATGGCTGCCCCAGCGGACTGGTGGCCAGAGGCTCCTGTTAGCCATCTCTTACCTCTTTTGCATAAGATGCGTGGCTGTCAATCTGTTTCTGGTAACTTGACTCTCTGTCACGGTCTCTGAACCATTCTGTGATTCTTGCATGGGGTTACCTGGACCCTGTTCTGTCACACTCATTTTGAATCTCAGGAAAACACCTCAAGAACTTGACTATGAAGACCAGTGTACCTGTTTTAACCCTCAGTACCTGCCCCCTTTTGTGAGTGGTTAGAAATTCAAAGATGGGACAGAACCTTTTTACAAAAACACAGCCTCTGATCCCTCTGCATCAAAGACAATCTCTCTTGATGTGGAATCGTACGACAAGCTCAGTCCATTACAGCAGCTTATGTGGCGGCCTCCAACAAGGACAGTCGTACAGTCAATAAAATAATTCCCATAGAAACAACTCTGATTTGTGCTGGGTCTAGAACAAGCTAGCTATAAAATTCTTGGGGGCGCCTGGTTCCCCAAAGAAACTGAGGACAACAGTAATGACATATCTTCAGCTGGGTAGTTGGGTTGCCCCCAGGTGGATATAACCACACCATGCTGTGAGTCGGGCTGATAAGCATTTTGACTTTACTGTCTTTGAACCAGGAAGCCCAGAATTGAGAAAGGTCCTCTGTTTGAAATACACCTAGTTGGCTCGAACCCAGGGACTTTCCTGTAGGTTGAAGGGCTAATGTCTTGCACTGAGCCTCTGCCCATGCAGCCTTCTTTCTACTATGATTTTCTACTACCCACATCTGTCCTTAATTATGACAGTGACTATAGCCTAGTCTCTCAACATCTGTTCTTGTTACATACATGGGGGAATTGACATGGGAGATGAATGGTCCTGGGATCCTAGATGGTTTAGTTTTCTAGAGCCCTATAATGAGATCAGATTTCCCACCTAGCTACAGGGGTTTGGCTCCTCAAAACTTAAATCACTGGGGAAACTATTGCCCAATGGGGAAGCAAACTCACTTCACCTGTGGAAATCTTGGCACGTTTGGGCCAGAGGTTTTGATACTACCACCCAAAGAACTCTGGTGAGGACCTCCTAACTGCTGTGAACCCAACTCCCATCCACTGTCACACTCGTCTCACCTCTGACAGGGACAGAATGATGTTGAGCCCCATGTGGAGTGTATTGGCTCTTTGGGAGAATAGCATGAACTCCACCAAATTAGCCAGACTTCTGTGTACTGATGGTGCCACATGGCCTTTTTCCTTCCTACCCCCTCTGGAACAGGGAACAGCCAGAGGATGTGTGTGCAAGGGCTGGATATTCAGAGAAAGAAAAAAAAAAAACAAAACACTAGCTGTAAAAAACTAGTGACCAGTTTTTATGCCTCAATATTCTCTGGTCCAGCCACTAGGATAGTAGATGGGTCCCGGGGCTAGCATACTTTCTCTGTATGTTAAACTGCAACATTAGGTCACACACTGTCTTTAGGTTTATGATTAATACAACTTAGCCCTGCTCTTGAGTTGCTAACTAATCAACAAGACAAGATCTATAGTGCAATTTATCAGAACCATTTGGATTTAGACTATCTGCTTGTGTCTCTGGAAAGTTCAGCCTAAGCAGAACAGCAGAGACTGTAGAGGGCATTACAGATGGATGACAAAGCTTACTTGTGAAGACTTTGGGACTCCTGAGATTTATTGGAAGATGGTTTTGGTGCTTGGGGGAATTCAAAAGCCTCTTAGGTGCTGTGCCTTTTAATCCTGGTTGCTTGCTTGATTCTGCCCTCTAATTTCCTTGGCTACGAACACCTCTGTGCTCATAGTAGACGGCACAATTGAGATAAAAACTGACATTTATGACACGATGGGAATAAAAGCCTATTAGCCAAGATGATGCGTTGTGACCCGAAAAGGGGTCTAGCATCAAAGCCAGAGAATGGAGCAGAAGGCCTCGGGAAGCAACAGGCAAACATTCCTGTGATATCTCACTGCATCTCTTCCTTCCTGCACTATAAATGGCTTGTAAATCCTGCTGCTTGGGTGAAAAATTCTGCCTATGGGGGAATTGGGCAAACTCTATTAAGCAAGGTCGATAAACCAATCAAAAATACCTATCCTTCTGGATTGCTGTGGCTGGGGGTAAGGGATCAGAGCGGGTTAAAGGGCTCTGTCCAGCTAGAGGCCTTCAGCCAATAGACTTGTCTGCTGGGCTGTTGTATTAACACAGTAAAACTGCTTCTGGCTCTCAGCTTGGGGCTTTCTTCTCTTGGTTTCCTGTCCCTTGTGTCTATGTTTAGTGTTTCTTGCGATTGATTTTCAAAAGGATTTGCTAAATGGCATGTAAAGTATGTTTTAAAATTAGAATCACACACCCCCCCCCCGCCATTGCCCTGTACATCACTACCAGTGTGTAGCAGTATCCACTTCCTTAGAGTCTTTGTAATTCCAATTCTCAGTTGGAAATCAGTAGTCCCTGGAGTGGAGCTTTTAAATATGTGTGCCCACACATCTTAGCTGTATGCATTCATGTAACTGCATGCAGCAGCCTTTGCCTTTTTTAACACCGAGTCACATGGCAGTTTTTCCTTGATGGCTTATAGAATCTCTGTTAATGGGGACTGAGATTTTTTTTTTTTTTAAATTGCTGTGAGATGTCTGGAGTCAGCTGGGTTCGGGACCGTGTCTTCACACTGCGTGATCTTTTCTCACCCAGACCTCAGCTTTTTCAGCTGAAGGTGACGTGCATGGTGGTTGATTAAGAAAACGACATACTAGAAACAGCTTGGGAAGAGCCCTGTCTTATGTTCATTCTCTTTGTTTTTGTGTGGGGTATCTGTTCTAGGACACTTTGATTTGCATGTTAATTTTCACTGACAGTTCCATTCATTCGTGAACTTTTGCTGTTTTTACCCCACCCTCCTTTCTCCTCTGCCTCCTCTCCTTTGGAAGTCCTTTTTCCCAACAAGCCCCCTCCTCATTTATTATTATGTGTGTATGGGGGTTGCCTGCGTTATGTCCATGCATCGCATGCGTACCTGGTGCTGTAGGAGCCCAGAAAGGGGCACTGGATCCCCTGGAACTGGAATTACAGACAGTTGTGAGCCGCCATGTGGTTGCTGGGAATTGAACTCAGGACACCTCTGGAAGAGCAGCCAGTGCTCTTAACCACTGAGCCATCTCTCCAGCTCCAACCCCACTCCTATCATTTCTCCCTTTGTGTCGTTTTAATCAGTTGAGTATTTTGCCTGCGCACGAGTGGGAAGTTCTTTACTGGAACCCGGGCCACATATCATGGAAGAAAATGGCTCCTCTCCCTCACAGCTGTGGCGGTGTCAATAGTAGCCCCTTGGGAGGAGTGGGGCCTTGCTGGATGTTTTCGTTGCTCAGTTTATGTTTATGCTTTGCTATGTCAAAGTCATGTCTCCCTGGCTCTGCCCCTGAAGCCTGGGTTACAGGTGCTTATCACTAATGGTCAGCGTCTGGGACATTTGCTGTTTAAGATAAGCTTTTTGTTTGTTAATTTTTTGTTTGATTTTGGTTTTTCAAGACAGGATTTCTCTGTGAAACAGCCCTGGCTATCCTGGAACTCACTCTGTACACCAGGCTGACCTTGAACTCACAGAGTTCCGCCTGCCTCTGCCTCTTGAGTGCTGGGATTAAAGGTGTGCACCACCCGCGCCCGGCTAAGATAAGTTTTATCAAGCTTAATTTTTCTTTCTAAAGTCTTAACTGAGATTTTGATTGTATTCATACAAAGTTATGTTAGCGTTCTGATCTGAAGAGAAGTGACATCAATGTAAAACAGTGGCAGAGCACTTGTCTGGCATGTAGAAAGCCCCGCGTTCCATTCCTGCTTCCCTTCCAAAACCATGCATTGCAGATAGCTAACATCCTACCCATCTCAAACTATTTATTTATTTATCCCCAAAATGTGAATTTGGTACCTTTAGAAGTACTGTTCTGGAATATTTGTCTTGTGATATGCTTTGTGTCAGTGCTGGGCTTGCATCTGTGTTCCTCTCCTGTGTGTAAGCCAGTCTGAACCCAGTTGAAGGCTTGTTCAGAAAGTGGTCCTTACACAGCACAGGGTGTCATGTTTACTGTGTGAAACTGTTCTGGCCACCACACTTGGCCTTCACGCGCCTGACCTTATACGGTCCTAGTACCACCGCATGAGCAAAAATCTCTCGAGGTGCTTCCTTTGTTTGATTTGTGCCACAGTGCAGATTGAACACAGGGCCTCCCATAGGGAAGGCAAGTGCTCTACCACTGAGCCCCCAGCACTTTTTTTGTTTTATCTTAAAACCAGGTCTTGCTCAGTTGCTCAGACTGGCCTTGCACTCTAGCTCAGTGGACCTTAAACTTGTGATTCTCCTGCCTCAGCCTTCAGGTCTATAACCTGTTAGCACAGGCCTGGCTGGAAATCTTCAGTTTATAGATGAAGGAATTGAGGCTGGAGTTAAGCAACTTGAGGTCATAGGACTGGCAGGTCAAGGGCCTGAGGGTCGAACCTGGATCTGTTTAATTCCGAAGAATGGTTTACAGCCCATGCCTATGGCTTGGCATGGTGCGTTGATGATGTTCATGCCCAGCTGCTACAAAGCACGAGAGGAATGGAGTCACATGACTTATGTGCGTGATTGTAAGCAAATCACAGACTGTAGATCAGGGCAAGGAGTAAGTAGCAAAGGCTGTGGGATTTTTTTAAGGGCAAAGGGGATACAAAGGGTGTCCTGAAGAAGAGGCAGTCCATCCATGACCCTTCACTGAGAGTTTCATGGGGAAAATACACTTACTCTAGCAAGCAGGGTTAGGGGTTTGTCTGCCCTGGGGTTGAGGGATGGCTGTGACTTTGATTTTTAGGCGTTGTTGAAGAGACTTTTACAAGAACATCTACAGGAAGCTTGTGTGACTCCTGCTGCAGACTGGCTCTCTCACCTATGGCTAGAACTCCAACTGGCCCTTGAAATAGCCTAAGAGAACCATAGGATGCAGAGAAAGGATTACTGGCCTAGAACGGCCTACTACTTTTCTTTCTCGCTCTAATGCATTTTTTGCTTTTCTAACTGGTCTACTTGTCAATGAAATCAGAATGTCTTCAGCAGCTCAGCAAGGTTGCAGTGTTCCCGTGTGTTTGAACTAGTGATACTATCTTGTCTGTTTCCCTTCGTGGTAAGTTAATTGACTTCAGTACACATTTTTCTGGATACTCGGTGTTGTCATCCACTAGTGTGAAGTTAGGGGATGTCAGTAATGGGATGATGCTGTCTGTATGTATTGGTAGTTGTCAGCACCGAAGTGGGCAGGACCTACTCTTAGGTGGTCCTAAGCCCCAGGTACCTTTCACGCAGAACCCTTGCAGTTTGTAGTTCCCCGTGTTAATAATGCTCTCGGTGTTCTGAAAAATTGAAAGGGCAAAAGAAAGCTTCCTCTGTGGCCAGTAAGCATTTTCCCTACCTGTTTCTTTGCAAGTTTGCCCTCTAACTGAACACAAGGCCTTAAAGATACCAAATCTAGATAAACAGCACAAGTGTGAATTCCACATCTCTGCAGGTACTGATTGGAGAGTGAACCTCACTGACCTTCTAGACCGTGCTTGTTGGAGGTAATGGTTCTGCTGAGTTTTAAAAACTGTCACTTTGAAACATATTTTGTACTATAACTACCATGAGTGTATACAAAAGCATGATTGGGGGGCTGGAGAGACGGCTCAGTGGTTAAGAGCACTGACTGCTCTTCCAGAGGACCCGCTTAAATTCCCAGCACCCACATGGCAGCTCACAACTGTCTGAAGATCCAGTTGCGGGGATCTGACACCTTCACACCAATGCACATAAAGTTAAATAAACCATAAAAAATATTTAAAACAAAAAAAACAAAAGCATGATTGAAAATTATCCCTGTCTTTATTTTTGATTGAAAAAATATGAATTAGCACACACATTTTATTATGGTATTTAGATAGAACTGTTGATTTTCACCCCTTCTTCACAGCTCTTCAGCCCCCTCGTGCACTCTCCCATACTCCACAGCCCCCTTGATGCTTTTATGTCACGTGCGCCCTGTTGCCCACCCTCCTCCACTGCTCCACTCCATACCTGTGGTCTTTCTAGTTTCAGAAGTGTGTCCTCACTCCTCTCTCACTGAAGTGCATACACATAAGCCAGGATCCACATGTGAGATGACATGAGATTTTTGTCTCTGTGAGTCTGGGTGGCTTAATTTAATCTTCACACTTTCAAGGTCACCCATTTTGCCTCCATTTCTGAAGACGCCACACAAACACTCAGTCATCCTTTGAAATCTGTCTTTAATGAGAGTTTCAGGCAACGTGCTGTGGGGATTTGGGCCCCTACCTTCCCATGGACCTCCTCCCAGATCCACCCCACCTCCCTACCACAACAACCTTTTAAATAATGTGCTGGCTCTGCTCTGTAACTATCCATATACTTACGGGCCTGGGGCTGTCCAGTAGAACATAAACCTGCTGAATTTGCACCCTTGAGGAAAACTCACTCTCCTAATCCCAGAAGCCTGTCCATTGCTCCTCAGGGGTGGGGCACCATGTACCCCTTCCAGTCCATTACAGAACAGTGACATACTTGATTTTGTTCAGGCAACCAGCGCTGTTGTGGGTTCATGAATACCGTGGGCCTGTATTAAGACCCCATTCTCCCTGATCTTTGGTGCTTCCAATCTTCCCACTTCCCTCTTCCTCAATAGTCTGTGAACCTTGTGGAGGTGGTGTGATACAGATGTCCCATTGTGGCAGAGTGTTCCACTGCACTTCGACCAGTTGTGAGCGTCTGTGATACCCACTGTCCACTGGAGAAAGAAACCTCTCTGGTGAGCTCAGAGCTGCACCAGTCCACCAGTAGAGAGCTAGGAGTTGGGAAGGCAGTTTGGCACTATGTGCATTTAGTGGGGTAAGAGCAGTAGGCTCACCTGTTGAGTGTGTAAGCTCACCAACCGTGGGTTCTTGGCCAGATTTATAGTACCAGGTACATGTTTCTTCCTATGGATCAGGGATTAAATCCAAGCAGATAGCCGTGACTGCCCCTCATGACAGCTGTGCCTCTATTGCATGGCCTATCTCACCACGGTGATCATTATTGTAACTCATAGAGTTCACAGCTGAGTAAGGCCATTGATAACTTTCCCCTACAGTAGCCTGCACAGCACTCTCCAGTAAGAAAAACTAGTCAGCAAGAAGGAAGCTTTCTGGTCAGTACCAATTTGATCTCCCCATGACCTGTGGCCCAGGTGTGTGCTGTCTTCAGCAGCGGGGTCTTACCATCAATTTCTGATGAGCAATCAAAGCAATGGCAGTGTCCCATACTGTCTGGGGCTTCTCTGTTTAACAGCTCAAGGGAAGTACCCTGTACCTGGCACTGCCATCTTTGTTTGACAACCTATGTCTTCTGGGAAGAGCATCACACCTTGTATAGGGTGACACCAATTAAACTCCTTTATATGAATACATATACGTATATCATGTAAAGGAAACTTTAAAATAGTAGGGTTTCCACATGCTTTTTAAAAAATTCTTTGTGTTATTTCTCAACCTTCTTTCCTTTCCTACCCTCCTATCCCTCTTTCCACTCAAACAAGATCCCTTTCTAGTTTCTTGAATTCTACAGGAATCTGTATAAACACACAAACATATAGATCTGTTTTATATTTACTATATAAATCTGTATAAAGATCCACGCAAGAGTGAGAATGAGAACATGTCACTTTTGTCTCCCAGGCCTGAGTTCACTTTGTTTATTTTATATAACAGTATTGTTCTCTTAAGTTGGTGGTAGTGTGGTTGGTTTAAACTCTTGGAAATACCATAGTGAGTTTCCATTTTTAAAATTCAGTTATTTTGAAACTTTGGAAAGTAGTTTTTTTTTAAGTTTTACTCAGAGATATGGCTTTTTAAAACTCTTCTGAGAATTTTATAAAACACTTATGGTTTGTTTTCTCTCTGGCCCCTTGTCACCTTGGCATACTGTAAACACATCACTATTAAACCATATCTCTCCTTTTGTTTATCTCCAAGATCACATGTTAATATCATAATATAAAACATAGTCCACCTCAAAGTCACATCTTTAAAAATTTTGATACTTTACATGTCCAAGTTTCATTAAAAAATTCAATTTCTCTTTAAAAGTCCAACGTCTCTCAAGTAAAATTAATAAACAAATTACAAAAAACCCAAATTATATACTTTTTATTCCAAGAGGAAAGAACCAAGGCATACATCTACTATGCTTAAGAAAACCAGTATCCTGGGCTGAAGAGATGGCACAGGGGTTGAGAGCATGGACTACTCTTCCTGAGGTCCTGAGTTCAATTGCCAGCAACCACATGGTGGCTCACAGCCATCTATGATGAGGTTTGGTGCCCTCTTCTGGCATGCAGGCAGAATGTTGTATACATAATAAATAAATCTTTAAAAAAAAAGAAAGAAAGAAAGAAAGAAAGAAAGAAAGCAAGCAAGAAAGAAAACCAGTGTCCAGCAGGGTAGCTCCAAGTCTTATGGTTCAGTGTCAGACATCTGGTACCTGTGATCTTCTGGGCTTCAAAAGGTTTGGGCAACTCCGTTTCTCTGATGCCTTCCATAACATACACAGTGTGTCTCACAGACTCGGGCCAACTCTATTCCACATGTGCTATTATCCTTGGTGGTCATAGCATGTGTGTACTGTCCCATGGTCTTGGCAACTCCATTGTGCTGGGGCCTCCACTGCAACTGGGGGTGCACCTTCACCAGCGTCCTCTCCTGGCCTCAGTTGCTCTCCATGGCCCTTTCATGTCTTTAAAGCCAGTACCACCTGGCAAGCTCTTACCTATTATCAAGTTCTGCTTCCAGCTCGAGACGAAGCCGTAGTCCCCCTCTGAACCCTTGCTTCTGT
This sequence comes from Ondatra zibethicus, assembly GCA_004026605.1. Classification (NCBI taxonomy): domain Eukaryota; kingdom Metazoa; phylum Chordata; class Mammalia; order Rodentia; family Cricetidae; genus Ondatra; species Ondatra zibethicus. The sequence goes on from PVIU01001242.1 coordinate 16,131, forward strand.
GTGGTGACTCTGAGTAAACACTTGTAAGAAGATTTGACCTCAGTAATGCTGGTCTCCTACAGTCACACCTGGCATTTCAGCCATGGCTAGCTAGCAGTAACTGTCCAGTAAGCAAAGGTTTTGTTGCAGAGGCGCTAGTCTCCTGTCAACCATAGCTGACGACGAGAAACCACAGATTGTTTTTTTTTTTTTTTTTTTTTTTTTTGGTTTTTCGAGACAGAGTTTCTCTGTAGCTTTGGAGCCTGACCAAGCTGGCCTCGAACTCACAGAGATCTGCCTGCCTCTGCCTCCCGAGTGCTGGGATTAAAGGTGTGCACCACCGTCCAGCAGAGATTCTTAATCCAGATATATCACTTGAATAACCCTGAAAGAGTTTTTGCTTCCCTCTGAAACTTGGCATTCCAGGTCTCTGCCATCTGCATTTCTCTCTACACTCTTCTAAGATTTCCAAACGCTACCAGTCCTACCTAAAACAGCATGGTCAAGTCTGTCCTGGTATCAGTTTTTGTCCTAATATGCTTTCTGTTGCTGTGACAAGTACTATTACTACAATAACTTGGTGAGGAGAAGGTTTCTTTGGCTTACACATCCCAATTATGCTCCATATTTGAGGAAGTCAGGGCACGAACTTAAGGAGGACCCTTTGGAGGAAAGCGGCTTACTGGTTTGCTCGCCATGGCTTGCGTGCTCAGCTTGCTTTCTTACACAAACCCAGCACCATTTGCCTAGGGGTGGCACCACCCACAGTGGGCTAGGTCCTCATATCAACCATCAGTTTACAGAGTGCCCCCCACCCCTGCCCCACAGGCCAATTAGATAGAGGAATTTTCTCAATTGAGATTCCCTCTTCCCAGTTACTCTAGTTTGTGTCAAATTGAGAAAACCCAGCCAGCACAGCTCCTATTCTTTCCAACTCCAACAAACAAATTTTCTTCCAGACTTTATGTGATCTTTTTTTAAAAGTTTTCTTTTTAAATTTTATTCTGTGTGGATGGGTGCTTTGCTTGCATGTGTCTTTGTCTACCTGTGTGACTGATGCCCTCAGAGGTCAGAAGACAGTATTTGGGTCTATAACTGGAGGGTCTGATAGATTGTGAGCTGCCACGTGGGTTCTGAGTATTAAACCTGAGTCCTCAGCAAGAGCAGCTAGTTAATGCTGAGCCATCGTTTCAGCTCTGTGTTCTCCCTCTTTTTCTTTATTCTTTTTCTAAATCCCACTGCGTGTACTTATTGCTGCCAGAATGTTCGTGGTTGCAGAACCACATAGTACTGGAGCATGGGTAGCCCTCAGAGACTGTCCTAGAAGAAACCAGACTCTTCTCTAAGCAGCTATCAGCTGCCGATAGTTCCTCAGCCAGAGCTGGGACTTAACGAGCCCCTATCCCTCCATGCTGAAATGCTGGCTGATTTGGTCTTGTACATGCAACCACAGCCTCTGTGAGGTCAGAAACAGTTGGGGAAGTCTGACAGGACTCTAGGGTTTCCACAAAGAAAATAGTCTTTAGTTTCTCTTTTTTGAAATGGCCATTTTTAGTCCCATCTTTACACTGGTAGAAATACAAATGGCAATTAAGGTTAAAATTTAGCTTTTACGATCTCCTGAGTCAGCCATTTCTTTCTTTGCTTGCTTCCTGTTCTCAGTGTCCTTGCAGTTTGTGGGCACCCTTTGAGGTTTTAATGTCCTTATACCTTATTCAGAATTCATCTAATTTAAGTTTATTTCCCTTTTCCACTTTTAGAAGTTCTCATTGGTCCCTTAAAAATCATGATCTGGCCACTTTTCAATAATAATACTCAATACATTTGTATTTGTCATCAATAACTTTAATATTTAAAGTGATGAGGCTGGGCATATTGTACATGCCTATAGTCCTAGCATTTGGGAGGCAGAGGCAGGTGGATCTCTGAGTTCAAGGCTAGCCTGGTCTACAGAGTGAGTTCCAGGACATCCAGGGATACACAGAGAAACCTTGTCTTAACACCTACGCCCCCACAAAAAGTCAAAGCAAATGTTTAAGGATCACCTTGTGTTTGTATCCTGCTGACTTTTGCTCAGCGTGACTAGTTTGCCCCCTTTTGTGTTTATTCTTTATGAACTTGTCTTTGACGGGCATTTATCATTTGGAAATTCCTTGAGCGGGCTGGAGAGATGGCTCAGCCGTTAAAGGCTAGGCTCACAACCAAAATTCCTTGAGACTGGTGATAAATTCTTCAAAGGAAATTTCATTTGTTTCTGTGAGGTTCCTGAACACACACCCCAACAGGACTGCATTAAAATAAACTCCACTTAGTCTTCTTGAGAAATAGGTAGTTCATGCCACAGTTTGTCTCTTTTTTCCTTTCCTTTCCTTTTAGCTTGCTTGCTTGCTTTTTTTGTTTTTGTTTGTTTGTTTTTTAGTTTTGAAATAGCATAGATCCCTAGCTGGCCTAGAGCTATGTAGCCCAGGCTGGCTTTAATCTTGGTGTAGTCCTCCTGGCTCTGCATTCAGAGTTCTAGGAGTGTTGGGAGTGTGTGCCACCCCTTGGCCTATAGTTCCTTCTGAGAATTACACCAAAATAATGAATTCTCAGAACATAGATTAGTTTTTCCCTTTAAGAAGTCAAGGCTGCAAGAGCCAAGTTATGTATTTATTTATTTTTGTATGCATTTATTTGTAAGATACCTTTGTGGGTAAGAGAGGGCAATAGTATTAACAAAAGGTTGACAAACTATGGAATATGAACCAAAGCCATCCCACCGACTGTTTTTGTAAATAAAGCTTTATTGGAGCACAGCCATGTCTGTTTATTTGCAAGTTACCTTTGGTACTTCTGTAGTATGTGGTAGAGTTCAGTTGGGAAGGCAAACATAGTCTTCTGACTCATTACAGAAAATAACTTGCTGATTATCCTGGTTTATGGGGGTTCACTGATCTTTCTGCACATGGCTTAAAAAGGGCAGAAAGCTTTGTTAACTGACTTAAATGTAGTGGTCTAAGGGTTATTTCTCTGACATGATCATTCAGGCAGAGTGGGTGTGGCTGCTCCGTGGGGTCAGATGCTCAGACTCCTCTAGGGAAGATTTGTCAGTCCTTGAGTAATTCCTTCTGAACAGCAGAGTCAGTGTGCTTTTGGCTCACCACAGAAAGGCACAGTGAAGAGTACGCCTTCTTTCTTTGTGAGGCTGTGATTTGAAGGTGACCTACATCCCTGCTGCATCCCACATTGACCAGAACCTAGTCACACGGCTGCAAGTGGGGCTGTTGGTGTATCCTTTGATAGGTGTCCTGAACTCAGTCAGAATCCTGCAGGAAAACGGGAGGGGATTTACTAAGGGACTGTGGGTGTGACACACTGCCACAAGCGCCTGGGCTTGCTTGTCCACTGAGAGCCACTAGGAGCTTTGACAGCCACCAGTCTTGGTGTACCACATATGTGCTTGGTCCTGTGGATGCCAGAAGAGGCCATTAGATCCCTGGAATTCTCTATTTTAAATCCCCTCTCAGAAAACAATGAGATATGTGTTGTGAGATACCATGAGATTCGAGCCCCATGTTGAGTGCCCCTTGTTACAAGATGCACAAGAGTCTGTTAAGGGGTCTCAAGAACTTATTTAGGTATAAAATAGGGGTAAACACTCATTGATACAGATGGTTTAGACACGGCCCCTGATCCAGCTGCCTTCATCCAGTCGTTCTGTCCAGGGGTGAAGAGCAAGCCGCCTGCTCTGCTCCGACCACTCTAGGGAGCACAGGAGCAAGAGAGGGCGAGACCCTCTCCCTAAGCTTTTATGTTGTCACGTTTGCAGACAATACCATGCCCTAGGATTTGTAGTCCCCAGAAGCCATTGACTAAAGGGATCAAAATCCCACAGCAGACCTGTTATAAGCTAACTAAGAATTTGGTAAGTAATTCTTCTGTAGGTGAAAAAATATGGAATCTGCACCATCTAAAATGGTAACTCCTGGTCCCATGGGGCTTGAAATGTGGCAAGTTCAACTAGGAATGGAGCTTTAAAATGACATTTTAAAAAGCTTTAAAAATGCATTTAAAATGACACTTATCTAAAATATTAAATGTTCAAATGTATTTAGAACAACTTGGGTTTAGGAATCTGTATTTTCTTCTTTTTTTTGTTTTTTGAGACAGGTGTTATTGGTTGTCCTGAAACTTGCTTTGTAGATCAAGAAGTCCTTGAACTCATAGAGATCCACCTACCTCTGCCTCTGCAGTGTTGGGATTAAAGGCCACCATGGCCTGGCTTAGAATCTGCATTTTCAATTTATTTATTTTAAACCAAATGCAAGCCAGGTAGTTTCCAGGAAAACCTGAGGTCATTTACATGTAAAATTCACTTTGGATTTTTAAGATTTATTGTAAAAAAATATGCAAATTTCATATTAATGGCATGTGTGTATTGGTTATAATGTATTTTGCTGAACCTAGGGCCTTATGCATGTTAGACAAGCGCAAGCCATATCCCCAGACCCTTAATGCAATCAGTGTAATTTTTAAAATCATGCAAGCAGTTTGTCCTGTACCTCTGCCAAGCCATGCGCCATGCTGTTTTCCTTCCATGCCACTAGCCATGATTGTACGTCCACCCCTGGCTTACATACTTCAAAGAGGAAGGAATTCCAGGTGTTTAATTCACTCCTTGTCTTTTAAGCTCTTAAATCAACTGCTCACACAGCATCTGGCCTGGAATCCTGCTTTCATTGCTATACCCCTGTTTCTCCTCAGAGTTCGTACAGCTTATCTCTTCAGAATGCAAGGATGATCACGTGAAGCCCGTACTCACGGCTCCTCATTATTCCATATTGTAGCTCCTCACACACGAGGGCCCTCAGTCTGGCTCTTACTCCCTTGACCAAACCTTCCTGCTGGACCCCTCATTCAGAGACCTTTCCAAAACCTTGTGTGCCCTTGGACAGTTTCAGTTCACAACATGGGTGGTTTCTCTCATTTGAGATAAACATTAGCTTTTGGGTGCCCCCTTTCTTTATCCATCCTCAGATCCTACAGCAGACAGTCTGCATCCACCTCACTCTGGCGGATGGTAGACCCGTGTATGATAAATACCGCATTCATTAGTTTTTTGCTGCCATGCCCAAGGCAACCTACAGAAAGGAGTTTACTTGGTTTTGTTAGTTCCAGCGGGGATAAGAGTCCATCCTCATCAGACGGGGGAGGCATGGCAGCAGACACGCATGGCAGCTGGAGCAGCAAGCTGAGAGACCCTGTCTTGAACCGCCAGTATGCAGTGGAAAGAGTGAAATGCGAACGATGAGAGTACTTAACTTTCTCCAACAAGGCCGCCCTTCCTAAGCCTCCCCAAACAATGCCACCAGCTGGGGGCCAAGTATCCAGATACACGAGACTGTGGGTGATACCTGTTGTAGTTTCTTTTTTCTTTTTTGACAACCTGAGGTTTGAGGCCTGTTGTAGTTTCTATTGTTTGGTGATACACTGACGTCCCTTGTTAATCCCAGAGGTCCTATCTTGTTTTATGTGTTGGGTCTGTATCATCAATTCTTAACATGGGATTCAATTTTATGAATATTTCTTAATTGGTAATTAATCACCCTCCTCCATACAGGCATTCAGCTATGTGTCTAGGGTTGGATCTCATTACCACCATTAAACAAGTTGCCATTAGGCCAATTATTGAGCATTCTGTGCCTCCTTAGTAAAAAGGAGGCAACGCTCACCTTATAGCGAGAACACTTGGACACGTTAGCACTGGTAAGGTGTGTAAGTGTATGCCCTGTGCAAGGCCAGAATGTGATAAATAATAGTTATTATTTTCGTAGCAGTCTAAACTATTTCTCTCTTTTCCTCAGGCCAAAAATCACATGTTTTAACTGGATTTCGAAAGCCCAGTGTTACAGAAACTAATGAACTGGGAAGAAAAATCCAGTTCTGAGCAGTCACTGAAATCAACAAGTATCTACTTTGCAAGGAATGTCTGACACTCATTTTGTGACTCTTGTTATTTAAGAAGAATGATGTGAGGCATAGAGTGAGTTTGCTCAAGATGTTTAGAATTCAGGAAAGAAAACTTGGCCTCCATGTTTTAGAATAAACTAATAAATCATGTATTAGATCCGGGGGTTGGAAAGATGGCTACCAATTCAGTTATAGTGGATTGTGGGAAATACGCAGATGAAGTAGGCAGCATTGATACGAAATAAAATGGACCCAGTAGAGTAAACTGAATATTTATAATTTTAATTGTGCCACTCTTAAAGTCTTGTTGAGATACAATGCACATTTGTCTAACAGAAGTTTACAGTTCAGTGGTTTTTTATTTATTTACTGACCACTCAGACTCCATTGTCATTAGCTTTCAACCCTCATTTCTTCCCACTGTCTCTCTGCCTCCTGTAGCTCTCTATTCTCCACCTCTCTCTATTTTCCTACCTGAGTATTCCATATAGTTTCCTTTCAGCTAACACGATGATTTCAAGGACATTATGTATCAGTACTTTGTTCCTTTCTTTGCTAAACAATATTTTGTTGTGTGGCTCTGACATGTTGATCTATGGGTCAGCAAACATACAGTTTCTTCTTTTCAGTGAGTACAGCTAATGTTACTGTGAGCAATCATGGACAAGAGTTTCTGTGTGAACAAATGATTTTGGTTGTCCCTGAGTTTGTACAAAGAAGTAGAAATTCTGGGTCATGTGGTAACTATATTTAATATTGTCACCTGAGGGGGTTCGAAGTAGAATCTCACTGTGACTTCAAGAAGATTTATTTTTAGTGTGTGTGTGTGTGCACGTGCAGTTGGGAGTTGGAGTAACAGGTGGTTGTGTGAGTTGCCCCACAAGACTGTTGGGAAGTGAAGGAACCCATGTTCTATGGAGAAACAATATGTGCTCTTAACCACTGAGCCACCTCTCTGGCCCTCACTGTGGTGTTAATTTACATTCGTCTGCTGGTTAGTCACTTCAACCATCTTTCCATGTTTATGGACAGCCACTCATTAAGCGATGCACTCTTATAAATACACCCTGCCCACATTCTTCCTATTAGCCAGCAGATACTTGCTGGGCACCTACTCTGTGCCAGGCATTGTAAGTATTGGAATGGCTAAGTATGCACATCCAGCAAAATTTCCTTGGAGAAGGAACATACATTCTAGTTTGAGTACACTGGCAATGCCTGGAATAGGTTAAAGACAGAATGTCAGAATGTCAGGTGACCCCTTCCATGAATCATGAACTCCAGTGGTGTCTATGTAAATTCTTCCTAGGCTTTCTATTGACTTCAGAAGAATCATTGCTATGGTAGCTTCAGTCTTGGGAAAAAAAATTTCTCTAAAAGACTTGAAATCAAAATAACTCCTTAAGCTGTGACCCACAGGATGGATGTTGCAGTAGCAGCCATAAAAACTACATTAATTTCATTATCTGTCACCACTAAAGCTCTTGGGTGTGCTGTCAGTCAGCACTAATTTGGAAAGGTGTCCTTTTTCTGTGAGCAAGAGGTGTCAACAGTGGGCCCAAAGGAGTCACTAATCCCTAAGTGGATGTTACCATTCGGGCTTTGTTGTTCCATTTATAGGGCGCAGGCAGGTAGAGTTTGCTTCCTTTCTGAGTGCTGTAGGATGTCAGACAGGAAATGTAACATGAAGGCCTGGCTTGTTGGGGTTTCTGTCCTGCCCGGTCCCCCAGCCATTTAGTCCCAGAGAAAAATTACACAGAGAGTCTACATTAGGTTATAAACTGATTGGCCCATTAGCTCAGGCCTCCCATTAGCTCTTGTAGCTTATTTTAACCCATTATCCCTATCTATGTTAGCCACATGGCTCAGTACCTCTCTCAGCAGGGCAGGTCACATCCTGCTTCTTCAGTGATCCAGACAGGAGTGCCAGGAGAGCTTCCTGCTTCCCAGAATTCTCCTGGTCTAATAGCCCCGCCTCTACTTCCTGTCTGGTTGACCCACCTATACATCCTGGCTAATGGCCAATCAGCATTTATTTAAATCATGATTGACAGGATACAGACAATTCTCCCGCACCAAGGAAATAAGCCCTGACTGCAATGTAAAGTCCAGAGTCCCAGTGACAAACCTCTAACAAGAGAGCCTGCCCATGCTTTGCAGCTTTGGAGCCAGCCGTGAAAGTCCTAGATGGCATCCCCTTCCTCCAGAAGGCTGCTGTGTCGACACCGAAAGCCTGCTTCCCATCTAGATCTGGGCTTGACCCAGCTTCTACCCCAACACTTGCTGCTTGTATCGGCTCCTTCTTATTGCCGTGGCAAGATCCCTGGCAGAAACAACTCAAGGATTTTATTTGTCCCACAGCATCAGAAGGTTCAGTACATGGTCACAGGGCCTCGTGGACTTGGGCAAAACCTCATGGCAGCGGGCATCTATGATGGAGGAGAACTGCTCACTTCAGACTGGTGGAGAAGAGGACAAAGCAGCTAGGGATGCTGTATGACAGGAACCCATCCCTAGTGAACCTTCCTCCAACTAGGCACCTGCGCCGAAAGTTTCTACAACTCTAGCTTGAGTCCAAGCATTAAAAACATGAGTTCGTGGGTGCATTGCCCTTTCAACCCACATTTCCTCATCTTGCATTAATTTCAGAGGGACAGCTTTTCCCCTTAACCTTCCCAAAGTAACCTCAGTCAGCTACAAACTTGCCTTCTGCAGCTTATCATATATGTCTACCTTTATTTATTATTTAGAAAAATTATCTTAAAAAATAATTTTTACATGTATTTATTTGGGAGGGGTGACACATGCATGTAACAATGTATGTATGATGGTCAAACAACAGAATCTGCTCTGTCCTTCTACCATGTGAGCTCCAGAGATTGACCTTAGGTCCTGTGGCTTGGAGGCAAGCACCTGTACCCACCAAGCCGTCTTACTGGCTCTCTCTACCTTTATTTAATTGAAGAAAACTGGGTCCTTGTTCTGGATGAAGCTTTGGCTTTTAAAGGAACTTGGTGGTTGCTTTGATTTTCTATCAAGACCGTTCAAGCTTTCATAGTATCCATGGACTCACTGGGATGTGACTTGTAATTTCTTCTGAGGTCTTTTCCTTTGCATTCACAACTTGGCTGTTTGACTCAAGAGATGCACCTTGAGGCTCTTCTTCGCTTTTGACATGCCTCCTTCACTAAGCCTAACCATGTATAACTGTCAATCGGACACGGACTCTTTCTACACTTGAGCACATAGAGTTACTTGTAGGGTTGCTAACTAGCCGCATTTCGATAACTGCATTGGAGAACAGAGATGCTGAAGGTGAGTGGAATAATCTGAGCACACGTTTGTCAGTTACACCCACCACCCTCTCTAGGGTGGCTGTTCTTCTCTCCTAAACAGTTGCAACAGGAGCATGAGATATTTCAGATCATCAAGGCATGACAATACTTAAAATGTTTAAAACACTGTGAGACCTGCCAAGATGTGCCACAGAACCGTGAGCTCTTGCTGTTGGGAGAAATAGCACAAACTTGCTCAGTTACAGGGTGGCTCCAATTTCTAAAGTCCTAGTAAAATACAATAAGGCCAGATACAGTCACAAAACATGCCTGAAGCAGACGAACTGACAGGCTATGTAATCCAGTAGTCCAGAGGGTGACCTGGAGCAAACCTAGGTAAACAATAAAGAAACCAAAGAACTGTGAATATTTGAAGATGGAGTAGCCTAAATTCTGCCATGTCTGATGGCAAAGGGAAAAGAGTCAAATGTAACTGTAGGCTTTTATTTCTAGTGTTGGGCCATGTGGAGGTGGAAGCAATTGAAAAATATTGGGACTGGAGGAGGAGCAAGTGAGGAGAGGGCTGAGGATGCTAGCCAGCTCTTCAAGTGTGGGTGCTACTCAGGCCTGTGAATAGGCTTGCCTGGGTCCAGAAGAGAGTCCTGCATGTGATGTCAGCCTGGGGGGTTCCCAGGCTAGATGATCTACAGAGGGGTAGACCAAGAAAGAGGCTCATTCTGGGACTCTCCAACATGAACCAGTCAGAGTGGTGGGCAGGAAGCCACAAACACACATGGGATGCTTGTCCAGCCAGGGAAAGGTCAGAGGGCATCTCTGGGCATCCTGTAGTGTGTGGTTGGGTGAGTGGTGAGAAGGAAAGGCTGACTAGAGCGGGGTCATGGGAGGCTTGAGGGGTCCTATGGTGTGCGTTACACCTGGTTCTCCTCACTGATTACCAATAGCAACTCTGCACACAACATGGAAACCAAGTTGAAAAGTGTGTGACAGATTGTAGAGGAGACATAGAACCTGGGGACCCACAGGGACTGTATCCCATTGTTCTGCTTTCTAATTGGGGAGTGTTTGTTTGGTTTGGTTTCTTCTCAATGTTAGGTAGAATGGTTAATGAATAAAGAAACTTCCTTGACCTGTGGTAGGACAGAGTAGAGCTAGGTGGGAAAAGCTAAACTGAATGCTGGAAGAAAGAAGGTGGAGTCAAGAGACACATGTTGCTGCCAGAGAGTAAAGACACCAGACAAAACCCTGCCGGTAAGCCACAGTCATGTGACAATACACAGATTATTAAAAATGGGTTAAATTAAGATTTTAGAGCTAGCTAATTAAAAAACTAGACCTAATAGGCCAAAAAGTAATTTAATTAATACAGTTTCTGTATGGTTATTTTGGGGGCTGAATGGCTGAAAACAAACAAGTGGCCTCCTACTACATGACCATGTGATTCAGGTGGCTAAAACTCAAATAGTAACTCATGAGTCTTTCCGGTAAGGGGAATTCTGTGAGCTGGAGTGTGTATATTGGTAAGGCCAGAGACCTTAAGAGGGAAAGTCAGAGAAGGGAAATTTGTAAAAATGATGTGTGTGCAGGGCAGAGGCAATGTGGGATTAACCAGGACAACGGACCACTGATATACAGGTATCAGTGTACTCTAAGGGATTTGGACAGAACCCAGAGCATGTGGTGTAACACTGTGCTCAGGACACAGTACAGATCTATGTGACACATTTACAGAGAACCAAGTCAAGGGAAGATGTCCTATGACTCCAAAGAGACCCATAGAAACATCAAAACAAGAAGTCCAACTGGAGATAGAAAGGCTGCAGAGAACCAGTGCCCATCAGAAATAACCTAAAAGTCACTGTAAATGGTAGGAGAGTGGGCATGTTAGAGCCACCCATGGATGGGGTTTCCCTCAAAGATGTTACAGGTCTGCTCTCTTCTGCTCCCGAGTTCCACGGACCGGCTCAGTGAAGCCACTTAGACCGTGTGAGAAGGCAGGGTCTTGGTACTCAGGAAGGCATGAGGTCAGCGATGACAAACAGACACAACACACAAGAGAGTAGTTTAAATCTGCTGCGATTTTACTGAATTCATGTTTTCATTATATAGTATTCAAACAAGGAACAAATCAGAAGGTCATGTATCACCAGTTGGCACAGTATGGAAGCTTCTTTTGGTTACATCAGTGATTTCTAAGAAAAGCATATTATCAGGAACAGGTGTTAGACATAAAACATCCTTTGAAGAGGAACTCTTGTCCCTGGGAACGTAAACCTCAGACGAGTGGTTTCATTTTATCTAGAAATAGAAAGTTTCTGTTTCATTATCGCTATCATAGCCCTCCCCAAGCTCCTTTTTCTAACCCTTTCTTATCTCATCTAGTGACCAAATATGCCTGACAGCTCTCTGTACCTGCCGAAATATACTTTTTTGTACCTTCTTATGCAGCAGACACCATGGGGGTTGGGATCTAGCAAGCCTATCATAAAATTCAAAGTATAATATAACACTCTTTGTCCATTAACATTAACCCATCTATTACCTTGCTCATTATACACCCCCGTGTATGGCAAGGATTCTGCTGTAGTCTTCTTATACATTCCCAAACTGTGCTTCCCTATCCCAGAGCTGTTCCTGAAGAGATAATCCTTGTCTTGTAGATATAAAGAATATCATTATTATAAAAGAGATTGTGCAAAGTCCATATCCCGCATAGCCAGCTAATCGAGAAACCTGTCTATGCCTCAACAGTGGCCAATACCCGGCCATCTGCCATTGACCTCCAGGAAGCCTAGTCCTATAGGACACATAGCTCCCATCTGGCATAATAATGTATGTCATGTCACACAGATGACACTGGAGTTGGTATGGCACCCAAGAAGTGTTATAGCTGGGTGAAAATGTCATACCCCACAACAAACCTCACTCAAGAGAGTGACTGGGAAAGAAGAATCCAGGAAGGTGGCTGCCTCCACTGAGAAACAGCAGCAAACTGAATAGGGTACAGACCTTATATAGGATTTCTTGGGGATGGGGTGGGGGTGGAGCTTTCTAGGGTGGCTTGGGGCTGGTAGATTTTTGTAATCAGATTTTGGGCCAAGCTCAGGGATTGGTGACCTTATGTGCTTAGGGACTGGTGGCATTTCAAGCTCAGGATTCTCAGAGATTGCTGGGATTCTATAGTCTGACTCTAGGGAAAGCTCAGGGATTGGTGGGATTTCAAACCCAGGTCCTGGGGTCAAGTCAGGGTCAGGGTGTTTTTCTTTGGCCCTTTTCACCTTACAAAAGAATGACAGCAAATAGAAATTGGATCTTACTTAGCTCTTTAAAACACATATAACTATTTAGACCCAAAACTACAGCATTGTCTGATAGGGTTATCTGTTGTACACAGGATCACTCCACACAAAGGACATTTGGGAAAAGGTCAAGAAATGTACATAGCTAAAAGTTTCTACAATTTATGACACTATATAAACCTGAAAGTGTAAGTGTATATTCTAGTTGCAACAATACTAACACCATCAACAAAAATACAAAGAGATATAATGGGATTCCAACAAAGTTGAATGTTAAGTGTGTGTGTGTGTTTGTGTGTTTTGATTTGAGTAACAATGCCCCTCTAGCCTCATGTGTTTGAACACATGGTCCCCAGGAGGGCCTTGTTAGAGGAAGAATGTTACTGGAGGCAGGCTTTGAGAGTTTAAAGGCTTGCACCATCAAATCATGCAAGTTCCAGTTATTCTCCATAGTTCATACCTGCTGTTTAAAGATGTGAGCTCTCATCTTGCAGCTCCAGCCCTTAGGCTGCCTCTCTGCTATCACAGACTCCTCCTTGTGGCCTGTAAGCCAAAGAAAATCTCTTGTTGAGTTAACTTGGTCCTGGCGTTTTATCATGGCAACAGTGTTCAGAGGATACAAGGTAACACATTTGGGAATGACACTGATGATTTCTCCTGTAAATACAAATGTCACATCTTACCGTGCTAGTTACTTTGTGTCACTGTGACAGAAACCCCTACGGAAACAAACAAGGACTTTTCTTTGAATATGGTTAGAAAGCATCCAGTGTAACATGGCAGGGAAGGGGTGGAGGAGCAATTGTTCTCATGGCAGAGGGAAAGCAGAGACTGGATTGCTGTGGATAATCTTTTAATAGGAAAGATGTGTCACATTTGCTTATGCTGCAGAATAACACGTTAGGGGTGTAAAGGTGTGTTGCTTTTGATTATCTGCATTTGTTTGTATATAGAGATTGTGCTTTCATTTCCCAGCTGCCCAGACCCAAATAATCACACAGAAACTATATTAATTACCACACACTATTTGGCCGATGATTCAGGCATATTCCTAGCTAGCTCTTATACCTTAAATTAACACATTTCTATTAATCTATTTATCACCACGGGGCTGTGACTTACCAGTAACGTTCTGATATCTTTTTCCATCAGCAGCTATGTGGCATCTCTTTGACTCTGCCTACTCTCTCTGTATATCTCTGGTTTTCCACCTGGCCTTACTCTGCTAAGCCATTGACTGAAACAGCTTTATTCATCAATCAATAAAAGCAACACATATACAGCAGGACATCCCACATCATTCGTTTAATTATGTAAAGATACGTTGTTTTTGTTTTACCTTGCCTGCCCAAGGCACCTGATTATTCTAATAAAAAGCTGAACGGTCAAGAGCTAGGCAGAGAAAGGATAGGTGGGGCTAGCAGGCAGAGAGACTAAATAGGAGGAGAAATCTAGGTTTAAAAAGAGTGAAAAGGGAAGAACAAGGAGAGAATGAGAAATACACCCAGAGCAAGAAGCCAGGCAGATGCCAGCCAGACATAGAGAAGCAGTGAAAGTAAGATACACGGAAGTAAGAAAGGTAACAAGCCCTGAGTCAAAAGGTAGATAAAGGGAAACAGGTTGATTTAAGCTATACGAGCTAGCCAGAAATGTGCCTAAGCTAGGCTGAGCATTCATTACTAATAATATGTCTCTGTGTTGTGATTTGGGAGCTGGTTCGTGGTCCGAAAGAAGAACCCTGGTACACAGAATGCTAGCATTTGGCTCTCTGCTTTAGAGAGTAAGGACTCAGGGTGGGGAAGAGTGGAGAGGCTCAGTAGCGAAGGGGTGCTTTGCCCCCTTTTGAGGCTGTCGTCAGGAATTTACCACCTTGGTAGATATGGCCAGTCATTCTTCTTTAGACTGGCTGATTTTGGGATGTATATGACAGTCTTGGTTTGAGTCAGGTCTCAGGGTCTTTCATGCAGGGACAAGGGAGCTGGGGAAGGATGGCAGAGGGTGGGGTTAGACAGTAGAAGTATACTAAGTAAAGAAAATATGATTGCAGATTCTGAGGAATAATGATAAACACTGGTGAAGTCAGTATTCAATTTAGAGAGCAGAACAAGATAAATACTGCTGAAACTTGGGGGGCTGGATTTGGTCTAAACACACTATATGCATACACATATGAATGTTAAATATTTAAAAACATTATTGAAACTGTCTTCTCATACAGCCTTGTCTCCTAAGAGGATAAGCAAAGGTCCTGGGATTTAATTTTACATTTTCTTTGATGTCTTAAAAATAACTATATGACTTGTGCATATTTCCCTAAACACTTCACTTTTATTATTTTTTAGTGCTATGAGTATATTGTTTGTTCTTTTACAAATCGCTTATACTTGCTCATATTTTCAATATTTACCTATGTTACATTTATGCACAGCTCATGAATTCTTCACTTTTCTGTACTCATCAGTTGTGAATATTTAGCTACCCCTTCTCCAGAAAGCAGACACCTACTGACCCTACATTGCTTCCTATTATTAAAAATGGCTGTCATGAATATTTTTCACGTGTTTCCCGAGACATCATGTGAGAGATTATCTTGGGAGGTGTTTTGTCAAACTGTGGGTCATGATACATAAGCCATGAAAATCAATTTAGAGGACAGCATTAGCATTACAGAAGCAAAGGGGGTTTAGGAGTGTGCGAAGGCTCCAGGTTCCAACCACATCTGCATCTGTCCCAGGTCTGTACCTGCTCAGTAGGAAGCCACACACAGGATGCTGTAGGCATTCAGGAATGAGGAGGGGCCTACCTGGAGACCTCACAGACGTTTCCATGGCAAAAGTGGAATCTAGAATGTCAGACGCTATGGCTGAGTTTGGTGGCTCCAACAGCTGCTTGCCAAGAGGATGGATGTGTGATCTGAGTGTCTGGGCACTGTCACAAGCTGAGACAGGTTCCTGAAAGTGAAGAAAAACCATGGACGCCAAATGGAAGCCAAAAGAGAGAGACTCGCGGGCTTGAAGTAAACAGCTGAGCGCTCTACCCCGGGAAAACCGCTTCGTGAAGCACCAGGGTAAGGAATCAGCGCACCTACATAAATTTCTGCAGGGAGGGTGTAAAAGGCGTGAAAAACTAGAAAATGTCAGCATGTATCACACATAGTAAGAGCAAGTGCGTTTTCGTTAAACCAATTTCACTTGTAAGCACTCTGAGCTTGCTATTTCTAGCTCTGCACTGAGGTACAGGCTCCTTCTTTTTCTTTTTTCCTTGAGTTTTTTGAGACAGGGTTTCTCTGTGTATCCTGAAACTTGCCCTGAAGACCAGGCTGGTATTGAACTCAGAGATCCGCGAGGTACAGGTTATTTTTTACCCCACACTGAGGTACAGAGTATTTCTTAACCCACACTGAGGTACAGGGTATTTCTAATGGTGGTGGTGATGGTAAGAAGACAGATTGGGGGATGCGCCTGCGCAGTTTTTCCATGTGAATTTGTGCCTGCGCTCTTCCCGTGTTCCTGCCGTATAACCACACTGGCATGCTCAAGAAGAGATCCCATGACTGTTGGTCATCTAGTTGGTTCTTAGTGGTGTCTCCAAGTGGTTCTCATTTTAAAACTCACCTTTTCAGATCTATCCCTAGTATATGAACTGGCTGTTTGGGGCCCATTTCCTGTATAGAGACACCTTGCTCAGCCTAGACACAGGCGGGAGGGCCTGGGTCAGGCCTCAAAGCAGTGATGGAACAGACTTTATTGACTCCCCGTGGGAGGCCATACCTTCTCTGAGGAGCGGGTGGGGGGCTGAGAGGGGAAGGTGTCGGGAGCAGGATAAGGGGAAGGAAGGAGAACTAGGATTAATCTGTAAAATTAAAAAACAAACAAAAAACCAAAGTATTAAAAAACAAAACAAAAAACCTCACGTTTTCTTTTTCTTATTAATGCAAGTATCCCGGCTATTCACCTTTGGCTGGTTATTTTAGTCCTGGTTTGTGTCTTATTTCCCCACCTATGATGTCTTCTGATGGATAGAAGTAGTTCTTGGCTTTAATGCCATTGGACTTCATTTTTTTTTTCCTTCATGGGTTTGTATGGTTTTTAAAAATGTTTTTATTACAAAGACACAGGGCATTCTTATCTATTGCATTATTGTAGTTTTAGCCTTTCCCATAGAAACAGACCTATGTGTGATGTGAGAAATCAAACTTCTCTCTCTCTCTCTCCTCTCTCTCTCTCTTTGTGGAATCTCAGCAGTTTTTTGATTCATCTGTTCACTCCTCACTGCTTGAATGTGAACTGTTTTATGGAACTTTCTGGTGTGTACTGTATGTGTGTGTGTATTTTGTGTGTGTGTGTATTGTATATGTATGTGTGTTTGTGTTGCAAGGACCTGAACCTCCACCCTCTGCACGCTAGGCAAATACTCTCCCACTGACTTTATCCCAGCCTCTCATACTCCCTTCTCACCTAATGTATGTTCAGCTTTTTCTGGTTCTATGTGGAGCTGGAAAGAATATATTTTTATTTTAAAATTACATCTGTGTATTTATTGTATATTTACACATACATACTCAAGCACACCATTATATGTGTGGAGGTCAGAGAACAGCTTGTAGGAGTTAGTTCTTTCCTACCACGTGGTCTTGGACTTGAATCTAATCATCAGGCTTGGTGGCAAATGCCTTAACTTGTTGAGCCATCTCAAAGCCCAGAAGGCATGTTGATTATTTTCAGTGTGCAAAATCCTTATATATATCATATACATCCTGCTTTATTGGTTGCATTGCTTAGGTCATCATCCTTATTTTTGCCCATATCACTTGATTGGCACTGAGAATGGTAACTGAAAATAAAATCTATTATTAACTTGATGTCTTTTTCTCCTTACATCTCCTATAGCTTTGTGCTTTGTAAAAGTGACTGACAGTTTATTTGGAGCACAGATCTGCGCTATCTCCGTTGTCAAGGCTTTGAGAATTATAATGTTTTTGTTATATGTAATACTTTTATGGGCTGAAATTCTGCTTTGATGTCATAATCTCAACATTACTGTCTTATTTTACTTTACCCTTCCGTTTGGTCTAGCTCTTTGGAGTCATTGTGTTTTATGTGTTTGTTATAGGCAGCATATAATCAATCTACTATGTGAGCCAAATTGAACCCCCCTTTTTATTGTGTTAAGTGAGCCCATCACATTTATTGATACAGTTAGTATATTTAAGCCTAACTCGATTGTGCTATTTTATGCTGTAATTATTTTATTTTGTGTTTGTTGTGTCTCTCTATATATTTTCCATTATGGTTGAGATTTTAATTTCTGATGGTAAGAAAGACTTCAGTTTAGGGGAGCTAAAGATGTCAAGAACACTGGCTGTTCTCCTAGAGGACCTGGGTTTGGTTCCCAGCACCCGTGGCTCACACCCGTCCATAACTCCAGTCCCAGGGGATCTGACACCATCTTCTGTCCCGCTTAGGCACCATACACATAGGAGGTGCATATACATATATGCAGACAAAACATCCATACACATAAAATAAAATTTTAAAAATGACTTCAGTTTCTGTTCTAGTGCTTGGTACTTAGACCTTCTTACTGCCTTTGCTCTCCATTTTCCCACTTAACATCTCCCTACTTGTTTGCCAGATTCTTCCCTCCATCTTTCCCTCCCTTCCCTTCTCCTCCCTCGCTCCGTTTCCTGCTGTGTTACCCAGGCTGGCCTCAAACTCATGACCCTCCTGCTGCCCTATCCCCAATGCTAGGGTTATGCAATCTAAATGTCTTGTTTGTTATACAACAGTCATGTCTTGTTTTGTTTGCTGATCTCTAATATTGTTGACTTCTAATTACTACCTATGTAATAATCAACGAACTTATTCCACCTTCTTTCCCCAGTCGCATTTATGCATGCTGATGACATCACCAAAACCTACAGTGGATGTACTACTCAGGGACCCTCACTACACTCCCATTAGGTGTGCATTTGAACACACTGAGTGCTCATGGTGAAGCCTTTTGCTTTGAGTTAGAAAGAGTTCATCTTCTGTGATGCTCCTCAGGGCCTTGTGAGGATGGCATGTCTTGAGCACTTTACATACGTGATGCATTCCATGTCTGTCAGTTGTTAACTTTTTGTAGTTTTTCTTCTCTTTTCTTTCTTTCTCTCTCTCTCGTACTGTGCACGAGTCTTTTGGTGTAAATGCTTTGGTTCTTATTTACTGGGTTTTCCATTTTGTTGTGTTTTTCCCTCAGTAGGTTTGCATAGATGCACATTGGTTATATCTGTATGTGTGTATCAGTTAGCTCTTTTTTTTTATTTTTTCAAGACAAGGTTTCTCTGTTGCTTTGGTGCCTGTCCTGGAACTAGTTCTTGTAGACCAGGTTGGCTTCGAACTCACAGAGATCTGCCTGCCTCTGACTCTCGAGTGATGGGATTATAGGTGTGTGCCACCACCGCCCGGTTAGCGCTTTATTTTTTGACAACAACAAATTACCACAAAATTACCTGCTCAGTACCAAAATTTCAGTGGCTTGCTGAGCGGATGGAGCTTCAGGTGCCTTACCTGGCTCATTCATGAAGCCACATTTAGCTTCTGGGTTGGCTGATGACGGGATGTATAGCTTGGTCCCTCTATCCCTGCAGCCTTTGGGCTAAAGGTGACATCCTAAGAAAGTGTCAGAAACTGTGAACATGTGTGAGGCCTCATCTCAGACCTTCCAGAGTGTCAATTCCATTGTGTCTTGGCAAAGGAAATCACAGTATTAGCCCAGATTCAAAGGAAGGAGAAATCAAGCCCCCAGGCATACTGAAGAGACTTAGGTAGCTGAGAAGTGGGCTTGGTGCACTAGTCCTTGTGAACAATTTAGCATGGGAAATTCCTGGTCCAAGGGGCCAGTGTGTACGAAAGAGATGCATCGACACTGGGTGTTATTCTTCTGAGGATGCTAAGGTGACAGTTCCCGTGTCTCTCTCTGGTAAGCTTTTATCTTTGGAAAACTGAACCCACTACTTCTCAGCATTAGTTTGTTTTTTACTTCGTTACTAACTCTCCAAAAGGGAACTCACTCCCCACGGTACCAGCTCAGGTCTCACACACAGCTAAGCCCTCCCTGTACTCAAGCTATGAGGCGTTAACAGTCATTTTCAGCGTTGTCACCCTTGGGAAGGAGTTTTCTTCCCTACTGGGTTTTTATTTTGATTTGTTTTTGAGACGTGTCTCGCCTTCTATCCCGGATTGGCCTTCAACTCAGTCGTCCTGCTGCAGCCCCCCTAGAGCGGGAATGGCGGGCATGTTACCATGCTGGCCCAATTTTAGGTAAATCTTAAACCCTTGTGTCTTAGTTACTTTTCTATTGCTGTGATAAGACACCATGACCAAGGCAACTTAGAAAGAGTTTGATTGGGCTTCTGCCTCCAGAGGATTAGCGTCTATGATGGCAGAGTGAAGGTGTGGCCACAGGTGTCTGGAGCAGTAGCTGAGAGCTCACATTCTACTCACAAGCAGGAGGCTGAGGCCACACTGGGGCCACACCCCCTCATCCTTCCCAAGCACTTCTACCAGCTGGGGAGCAAACATTCAAGCATAAGAGCCTGGGGGGGGTCATTCTCATTTAAACCACCACATCTCGCTTTCTTTGCCTTCTCTTCCGTGGTGACTTTCCTAGTCTCTTGGCAAAGGCTGGGGCTAGGATCTTAGTTACATCTTTCCTGGAAATTGCTGTTTAGTTTTCTGTGTTCAGGTTATTTGAGGTCTGTAGTCCTTTTTGTCTCCAGTTACTACAGCTCACATAGAATCATTTATTTGTCCTTCGCTGTTTGCTGAACATTGTGTAGAGGTTCAGCTGTTGATGGCCACTACTGTCTTGGCCCTCTGGGCATCCACCCTTTCGATGACTAATACTTCTGTCTTCTTGTTCTCCATATTGGACGTCTAAATCATATTTTCAGATTTTCTTACAAATCCCCTTTCCAGCTGAAACAGCCATTTTTACTTAAGGTATATTTTTGTTTTGGAGGTTTCTAGCTTACCCAGGGAGTTCAGTTCTTACATTGGGTTTTGTAGGAGAAATATTGCCTCAGGGGAATCCTTGTCCATCTTACAAGTTTCCTCACGGCTCATGGGTCTTTTTGGCTCACTGCTTTTCCTTGAAAATGTTTCCAATATTTTTTACCCCCTCACCCCATATCTCTCGATACCTTTTTTTGTAAACTTTCTTTTAATGCTTTCAAAAGTTTGATAATGTCACTTACCAGGCCCAGGACTCATTCCCATGGGCTATTTTCTATTGCAACCATCTTCATTGTCACTGTGCTGTTGGTAGCCTGATGAGAAAGAACCATTAGGAAGAGCAGAAGGGATTGACTAGACGTGCAGAAACAGAAGAAATAAGTTGTAGATGGACTGAGGACTTACATAACTTGTGACATGAGGCAGACCAGGGTAGGACCTGAGAGTCGTTTGTGTCTCCTGGGGCTGCCTCTGAGGCCGCAGCTGCCAGGCTTATGTGACTGAGCACGCTGTGATCGGATCTGGTGACGATGGAGGCTTGCTTTAATACATTCATTCGTTGTCTCTGTGGATGAGGCTGATGACAAGCACAAAAGATTGTCATCTATTTATAGCTTGATTGTGGCGTGTGTGGTTCCAGCTCGCAGCGCAAGATGCTCTTCAGGCCTTCTGAATCCTCGCCCCAGCTCCCCAGAGACTGTTCTGTGGATTTTAGCCATTTTGCTGAGCAATCTCGAAGCTGCCAGTTTCTGATGCAAAGACGTTTTAAGTACCAATCCTCTCATTTCCCACAAGGCTGACTCACTCTTGTCCCCTGCCCTTGACTTCCACGTTTCTCTTTTATTGATATAATTTGCCATTTGATAGGTATGCCCATAACCTAAGCCTGCCTGTATCCCTCAGAACAGGATGGTGATGCTTCTGTTTGGACAGAGAGAAACTAAAATTATTAGGGGCAGCCCACAGCCGGAAGTGGTACCATGAGGGAATTACTGAACTCTTTCTTATAGGATAGCTCTGATAGGGGGCATTGAATCACCACAACTAAACAAATGTCTTGGATGGGGGATGTGGTGTGGAGAGTTACATTTACTTATTTGCTTGTTTTGTGTGTGTGTGTGTGTGTGTGTGTGTGTGTGTGTGTGTCTTGACATGCTCATGGAGATCAAAGGACAACTTTCGGGAGTCAGTTCTCTCATTTCACCATCTGAGTGCCAGTCTTCAGGTTAGGCAGCACGCACAGTACCTACTGAGCTACTTTACAGGTCTGGCTTGGGGCAGGGGTGTTTAACAGCAATGTGTTTTCCTCTATAGGCCTTTGAGGTGACTCTGCAGGGTAACAGAATATCCTTTCTGTGAGCAGGGCCCGGATGGCACATGCCTGTAACTTGGTTCTCTAGAGAGTTGGGGTGTGAGGCCGTTAGGGGCTATATAATAACCTGTCTAAACAAACGCCCTTTCTATGGCCTAGGGGAAAGAGAGGGAAATAATTCTGAAAAATTTGAATGCCAGAGAAAAGCTCTCCCAAAGGGTCCAGCAGAGTGGCTGAAAATGCGGAATCATGACAACTAACGCTGCTTCCTTCCTGAGTGGTCCCATGACAGAGGAGGACATATACAGAGCTTGCTGCCCACTTGCCCTTCTTCTGCAGCAGTGGCCATCTTCTTAGCCAGTGTCCCTTCAGTCTTTAGGTCTGAAAGACAAAGATCAGGATGTCAATGGGGGATAGTTTTTCAGGAAGTCAAAGGCTCCGTCCCTGAGAAGGCCACATAAACACCCCGCCTTCTGAAAGACAAGACCATGATTGTCAATGGTAGAGACAGATGTGACTTTTCAATGAGATCTCTGCAATGGTTTTATAGGGCTCTGGAACAACCTACCCCTGCCTTGATTTGGTGGCTTCATAACTAAACAGGCAGAATGTCTCTTAACCCCATCTCCGTGTCCCCAGGTGCCCACTATGGGCTTCTTCTGCAGAGTCTGTAACGTGTTATGCATATCTTACCTGTCCCCTCCTTTGCCCTCTCAGCATCCCAGGAGAATGCACAGCCCACTTAGGCAGAAGGGTCAGAGAATATGTGAAGGATGAGAGAGATCTGGGTCCAGACTACATGGCTCCATCTAAAAATAAGATCTCTTGTTCCCCCAGTTCACTAACAAGACATTTTAGCACCCCTCAGCCCCTGCTCTGCAAAGAAATACATGCCTATAGGGAAAATTTGAAAAATACAGAAGGAAAAGAGGGAGGAGTGGAGGGGAGGAAGGAAAGCATTAATGCTGTGGTGAGATCGTCCATGGGTCTCCAGTTACAGTTTCAATTGAACATTTTAAAATGAAATATCCTAGTGAAACATTAGCAGAGGGACTTTGGCCTAGGAATATTTCCCGGTGTGACCTGAGCACATGGATGCTTTATGAAGATCAGGGTTAAAAACCTTACCATGAAAACAAGTTAAAGACCAAAACCATAAAGGATACTGCTTTCCCAACAGCTTCTCGGGTGATGAAGGAAGGCCACCCTAAACAGTGATTATAGAATACATGAGGTAAAAATGGACAACTGTAACATGAGGGCCAGCCTGGTTGGTTTCTGTCCTCCCATCAGGTCCCACAGTCATTAGGTCGTAGAGAAAATCATACAGAGGTCTCCAGAAGATTATAAACTGATTGGCCCATTAGCTCAGGCTTCTTATTAGCTCTTGTAACTTATATAGCCCATTATCCCTATCTATGTTAGCCACATGGCTAAGTACCTTTCTCAACGGGGCAAGTCACATCCTGCTTCTTCGGTGGTCCAGGCAGGAATGCCAAGAGAACTTCCTGCTTCCCAGAATTCTCCTATTCTCCTTGCTCCGCCTCTACTTCCTGTCTGGTTGTCCCACCTATACATCCTGGCTAATGGCCAATCAGCGTTTATTTAAATCATGATGGACAGAATACAGACAATTCTCCCACAGACAACTGTGTCCTTCTTTCCCATCACATTCTTAAATTTGCCCCCTGGAGTTTAGTAAACCTTTACTATCCTTCTAGAACCATCATCCAAAAAGGATGAACAGGGAGAACACAAACAATAACTTGAGAAACGGGTCATTGCTTTAGAGGGTGGCCTGAGACGAAGAGGGTTCTCCAACATGAATTCCATAACGTTCAAGGTGATACCCTGAAAGAGTTTGGCAGCATGAAACACCTTGCCATCCGTAGGCTTGCTTTCCTGGTCCTGTATCTCCTGGGTCCTGTGCTACCTGTGGTTGTCACCATTGACAGCCTCTTCTGACTCCTGCAAGCTCAGCAGCCTGTTAAGTCTTGGTCCTTCAAGCTCTGTCCAGGAGGTGTGTGAGGGGCAGATGGCTCAGTGGCCACCGTAGTGCCTTGCCCTGGCTCAGTGGTTCACTGGCTGTGGATATCTGAGGGTCATGCTCTTTAATTAATTCCGTGGGAGTTAACGATCATCAGCGTCTGAAAGGGCTCTCTAACAAATAATCATTCTGGGGGCGGGGAATCTCATGCTCAGCTCTAAAACAAAACAAAATGAGAAGAAAAAAAACCCACAATATCCTGTGAATAAAGTACCAATTAGAGAAAAATAGAGTTGAGAATGTCAATGGCAGCCAGGCATGGTGGTGTGTGTTTTTAGTTCCAGCGCCCAGAAGGCAGAGGCAGGTGAGCCTATGAGCTTGAGGCCAGTTTGATCTACAGAGTTCCAGGACAGCCAGGGCTACATAGTGAGACCCTAAGATTCTGTCTCCAAAAGAAATCACGAAAATGAATACTATCACCTACAAGCATGAAAAAGCATGTAGTTTTCCTGAGTGAAGCTACGCATGCTTTCAAAAATGGGCATTTGATGCCTCTGACTAGCTACACTGTCAGGATGAGCCACTGGCTGCCTTAAAAGGCTACTTGTTTGCTCTCAGGGGACTCTGTTCTGAAGTGGAACTCTATGCCCTTGACTTCCGTTAATGTGTGGTTTTTCTATGGCCAGGTCTTCTCCATCCCCTGAGCTTTTTCTCTTATCTGTAAGGGAGGATGGAAGGGAGGTGTGTGTGCAGGAGTCTTGGAGTCTGCTGAGTAAGCCAGGGTACTAGAGGGGAGGAAGAGAGATGAGGGGAGGGGCAGGGGTGGGGTGAGTAGAGGCCAGAAGAGGCAGCATTGCCTTTACTTGAATGCTCAGGGCCCTGTAGTGCCTGGTGACCTCCTCCAGCAGATGAGGCCAGAAAAAATCAGAGACGCCGCTGTCACAATGTGCAAGTGAGGGTGTGGGGGTTTGTTCCCAAGATCCAAAGGCAGCCTATGAGTCTTCTAGTCTCTGACATTTGGAAGTCAGCAATGCTCTTACTGCATCCTGCGTTTTCCTACTCTTTATTCGTAAGTGAGCACTGTGCTCCCCGTAATACGATAGGAGAATTGGGCTGAGTATATTCAATAGGCTTGTTTTTCTAAAGGTCAGTCACCAATGATATGGTATCTATTAGCACTATTTTCCGGGGAGAAATAATTGGATTCATTCTGGCAAATATTCAAATGTGCAATACAAAGAGAACTGCTCAAATCCCACAAAAGTGGGGTTCACCTGCTCTGTGCTGTGTAGCCTCTGGCACCTGAGGCCGCCCATTTTCTGGTAGGTTGCAGCTTGGTGGGCTGCACAAGCTGTATAGAGGGAACCTATCTTGCCTCTGAACTTTCCCGCTCATGTCTGGTCTAGCTCAGACCTATA
This sequence comes from Ondatra zibethicus, assembly GCA_004026605.1. Lineage (NCBI taxonomy): Eukaryota > Metazoa > Chordata > Mammalia > Rodentia > Cricetidae > Ondatra > Ondatra zibethicus. Next base: position 41,365 of record PVIU01001242.1, read on the forward strand.
AAGTGCAAGCAAGCTCCTCCCCTTCCCCAATGGCCATCATATTCAGAAGGCCCAGAGATTGCTCCATTCCCTCAGTGTGCAACCCACAGCATTTTTGGATGCTAAATTATTCAAGACTGGTCTTGGCTGAAATGTGTCTGCCTTTGCTATTTCTTAGAGATCAGAAAACAGTGAGGGAAAGATGTAGACACACATGGACACTGAGCTAAAGTGTTTTTAGCCCCCTGAAAACGATGGAGCTGTCTGCAAATTAACTTTGCAAGGTGACTTTCACAAAAATACCTTTAAATTCTGCCCATGTAGGAAATCCTCACCACCCAGGAGCCCTTTTGCCAAGATGGTGATGTTCCTGTTCATCTCACTTCCAGGACCTTTGGTGAGGCTGAGGGGAGAAAGGAGCGTGTGTGAGTGTGTGTGTGTCCCAAAACACACTTTTATGTGTTTAGTAAGCTCTTGTATAGGCGCTCTGAGGTTTTTTCCCCCACTTTCCTTTTCTCAAGTGGTAAGAATTCCCATGGCCTAAATCAAGCTGCAGTCCAGATACCAGGCGGAGGAAAGAGACACATTGATTGTAACTGACAGCAGCGGGCTGGATCAACAGAGAGAGCAAACACTGCTGGGTGCTCTTCTGAGTGCTGAAGCCCCAACCCCAAAGCTGCAGGGCTTGTGTCTGCTCTTGGAACCATCTGAAGAGGGGCACAGGGACCTCTTCTAGTCCCACTCCTTCCCAGGCTTTGTCCTCTGTGTCATCCTGCTCCATTCCTCTTCATCTAATAACCCATGCTTTTCTCCGTAATTACATCATAAAACAACCCAGTCTTTTCTTCGGTCTGGTGTGCATTTCCCCAGCTGCAATGGGCCATGCTTCTGGTAGCGTAGGGACTCTGCCCTGGGATGGATCTTTTCATCTTTGGCTAGCATCTGTACACTCAATAGGCCCCTCATTTCAAAGAACTCTTAGACGCAAAAGCTTGATTTAACACAATCGATTTTGAATAATGTGTATTTCTTTCTTTTTAAATATATATTTTTAAAATTGATTCTTTGGGAATTTCACATCATGCACTCCAATCCCACTCATTTTTCCAGTCTTTTCATATCCCCCCCTCCTCCACCCTTGTAGCCTCCACTGCAAAAGAAAATAAAAAAAAATTGATGTGCCTGAGTGTATGAATGTGCACCATGGGCATCCAGGAGCCCTGGAGGTCAGAACAGGGCATTGGCTCCCTGGAACTGGAGTAGCATATAGTTGTGACCCATGTGGGTGCTGGGTATTGTACCCAGGTCCTCTGTATGAACTGTAAGTACCCTTAACTGCTGAGACCTCTATCCAGCCCTAAATAACAGTCTTCAAATGACTGATTTTAAAGATGGCTCCTGCCTGCAAAGACACAAGTCAAGGTGCTGTAGTCCCCATGTGGTTAAAGTCTCCACCTTCTGCAGGAGAGAACCCACCGTGGTTCTGTCAGTGTCCTTGTTGCCTCTAGTATAAGCTGGGTTAACTTGTGCATGTGGATGCCCTGGTGGTGTCTTGCTAGGAGAGCAAGAAGAGACCTTCTCAGAACTGAGACCCCTGTATCCCATCTATGCAGCTTACTGCCTGGCTTCTTAGAAGGGACCTGCTCACCTCAGCTTCCAGCACTCGGTGTGAATATGTGCACTAGGCTCTTAACACGAGCAGAGACTGTGCATACTCCAGAAGTTTCCAGCAGTTTTTAATGGTGGCTAAAAAACGAAGCTGTCTCTATGTCTGTTAGTTCTGCTTCCTCTAATGTATTCAATTAACTGCAGCTGGAAAACAGATGAACTGTATCTGTGCTGAACGCCCACAGACTTTGTTTTCTTGTCATCACTTCCTAAACAATGCAATCTTAAAACTATTTGTATGACATCGGCATTGTATTGGGTACCACAAGCTACTTAGAATGATGCAAAGGGCCCAACATTGCAATATGACATTGTCATCTACAAAAATGCTGGACCATCATTACAGATATCCTGGGACACATGTGGCCTATGGGACACAGGTTGGACATGCCTGAAAATTATTCTTGAGGAAGCATATGGAGGTCTATGCAAGTACTATACAATTTTACAACAGGGGTTGTAGTACCTATGGATCTTGGTCTCTGCAGGCATTCAGGAACCAGTCTTCTGGAGAGAGAAGGGCTCGTGCTTTAAAGATGCATGCTGTGGGAACCCACCATGATAGGACATGGGCCCAACCAGTCTCTCTCTGATACAGATAGGACAACAGTGACAACATGTATAATGGCGGCGTCTTCTAAGCCTGTCAGCATAGGGTAAGCAGGTCTTCCTAATCTTCTGTATGCTTCCCTGCTCTGGGCTTCCTCTTCTGCCATTGACTCAGTAGCAGACGCTGGCTAAAGTAGTGCAGGGCTCAGCATGTATGTAAGCGGCATATGCACTCCAAGCTTCCTTACTCCAAGATAAAAGTTAGTCCCAATGTGCAAAGGCTCCCACCATCACTGAAAGACTAGCCCTGGAAGTAGCCTTCCCTTCTTGTCCAGGATTCATTGGGGTCCTTTCTCACTAGGCCGTGTCTCAAAGCTGTGTCCTTGCCCGTTTCAGCCATCTGGCCTCTAAGTGGCAGTTGGGATCAACATTTTCCCTCCCCATCAGTCCAGGGTAACCCGGAGAGACTGGAGCCCTTGGGCAGTGATCATCGTAAGGGCAGACCTAAAATTCGCATCTATTGAAAGCTTGTCATTGACCGCTACAGGGCTGGACCTGGAGGACACTGTGTTAACAGAGTGAGAGATAACTGAAACATAGCACAGACAAATGCTGCTCGTCTTACTCATGTGAGGATGCTAACTGATGATCTCATCTACAGAAGATAAGACGGTGGTTACCAGTCTGGAGAGGGTGGGAAGGGAACAGGGAGAAAGTAAGGCTACTGGGGACAGGGTGTGTAGGTAGGCAGGCTCTTTTTTAGTGCTCCAGACCACATCCATGACTGGCAATATGTGGTTGTGGAGAAGGTTCCTAATGTCAGTGAAGACTGTGAATCTCTGATGCTGATTTCTCTGACCTGACATCACACCTTCCCACGTTACTTGCCACACTGTGTGCTGTGAGTGCACATAGTGAGTGTGCTGCCTGAAATACAAAATGTGAAAAGCACGGAAGGAAAGTTCACATTCTTTTCTGTATCCCTGGAGATTGAGGTGGTGATAAAGGCAGGGCAGGAGGACTGTGCCTCAGGAGCCCACCCTCTCCCTAAGCAGCTCAGGGGTGATTTAAATGGTCTGTGATGTTGCAACCTTCCTACTGAAATAAACCTGAGCTCATGTCAGGAGGTGATAAGATAAAAGGATCTTAATTGAGTTAATTATTTTAAATTTTCTGTTTATATGCATGATGTATATGCAGGCATGTGGGTTCCGTAGTTCAGATGTGGAGGTCAGAGGGCAACACCATGGATTGGTTCTCTCCTACCATTATGTGGCTTCCAGGGTTTGAATTCAGGTTGCCCAGCTTGTGCACCACACACCTTTACTTGCTAAGCCATCTCAGTGGTTCTCTTTATTTCTATTATTTATTTTTGTACATGGGCTTCCAATTATCTCAGCATCATTTGAGGATAATTATTATCTTAATGTATAAAGTAAAAAATAAATTTGCCTTTCTCATAACCACTGTGTGGACTTAGTGTCTGTCTCACTGCTCTGCTTGCACAGCTGTGGTCATGGGCGTGTTGGTGTGCCCTCTCTTCTGGGCAGGTACAGGGGGTGGATATCCACACTTCTCCCATGCCCGTCTTGGGCATGTAGGAGAGAGGCCAATCTTTGCATCCCTGACTATTTGGAGGTGCTGATTACACTATCTGATTTCAACTGTAGCAATGCTCACACAGTTAACAAGTTTGTTAAGAGAAAAAGACTGGGGAATCACAGACGTTATCGGTAGATGGTGTGGTGTTGCAAGGTAACTCCTTCAGAGAACACACAAGCTCTTAAAAGCCAATAGAAAGTCTTTAGATCCAGGTGACTCTCTATAGTTTCCTGTTTGGGTGGAGGCATCTGGAGCCTCTGGCAAAGATGGGGGAAGTTTCTGGGACCCTGGAGCATCTCCGGTTGCACATCCTTTAGGAACTATCCATTCCTTACACCATTGGCCCAGGGGATCCAAGCTTCTCCCACCCCGATCTCACTGGGGCCTCCAGAATGTTTGGAGGCAACTCCTTCAAATAACACACTGAACTTTTTTTGTTTTTGTTTTGTTTTATTTTGCTTTCTTTTTTTGTTTTTGGTCTTGTTTTTTAAGATAGGATCTTTCTATGTAGTCCTGGTTGTCCTGAAACTCACTATGTAGACCAGGCTGGCCTTGAACTCAGAGATCTACTTGTCTCTGCCTCCTGAGTGCTGGGATTTAGGGCGTGTGCTCAGCCTCAAACACATGGACTCTTAAAGCCAATAGAAAGTCTTTATTTACTGACTAGTGGGCTATGTAGGGAACTTCCCCAAATGATATAGCCCAAAGTCTCACCTTTTTTTGTGCCTTATATGCCGAAAAACCACATTCTAGTTGACACACTTTGCTTAGCAAGACCAGTTAATGAAAAGCAAAACTACAGAAGACAAAAGAAGTTAGTACAAATGTGATGTAGAAGTCATTACTTCTGCACATCCTTTTGTGTTCTATACTCTCATCCTCCCTCCCTCAAACAGCAAGTCCTCCTGAGATGATTTCAGAGAGGGCCCAGTATCAAAGTCACCTTTTAGCCTCTGACTGCAAAGACAGGTAAGAATAGTGTGGGTGGCAGCTATACCTCCAAGGCTGTTTTCCTGATTGTTTCTTGGAGCCCTGTGTGTCTTATGGCAGAGTGACAAGTATGCGAGCCCTACTCTTCTGCTCACTGGAATGTCATAGAATAGGTGCTTGGACTAACAAAACTGCCTGTGTGCTCAGTCACAGAGAAACACCCCATCAAAGCAGTCCTGGGTTGAAGATGACTCCTGTTCTCGTACATATGTGTATGTGCTGTACACATACACCTTCCTTGAGATCACCATGTCCTCATCTCAGCCCTTTCTTCTCTGGCTCTCCATACATCTATCTCTGCAGTTAGGGTCTAGGGTTCTCTCCATCTGAGCCCACCCACAGTGGTTCTGACTCTCTGGTAATCAGGTACCTGAGTTTTGCTCACCACTGAAGGCCCCAGGAGGCAGAGACCTATCTGCAGGGTCAGTGACAGGAGAGAGTACACCTGCTTCCTGCTGATGCAAAACACAGAAAACTGGGCTAAATCTGAAGTCATTTTCTCAGAGTGAGGCACAGATTATGCATATGCAAATCACCTGGATGCTTCTAAAACTCAGATACACCAGACTTTCCAAAGTCACAATTAGGCAGAGGTAGGAAGTGAGGATCTGCAGGTCAGTAAATGCCCAGTTTAACTAGAGGAGAAATTATGGACTAAAGTTGCACATCTACTAGCTTAAGACCTGGCAAGGAAAGGCAAGTGGACTTAGTGAGTTCTGCCATAAGGGGAGGCAGAGGCTTTGTACCGTGGTGAGTGCAAAATCAAAATACAGAGCCAAGACGTACACAAGAGACATTGGGTGCCTGAAAGGGCCAAGAAGAGCAGAGCAGTCATTTCCAAAGCAATGCCCTAGTTGCACAATGGGAGTGTGGGGAATACCCATTCCTGAGCATACTCAGAGGGAGTCCATTGCCGAGCATGCACAGTTTCAGAACACGGAGCCTGTGTGAGAGATAGAAATACCTCGGGGCATGATCAGCTTGTGCCGTGAAATGTTAACTGACAGTCAAGAAAAGGCTACTGTGAAGGCACAGTGACAGAGGAGTCTGTCTCTAATGGCACCGTCCTTATTTAGTGGCCAACACTAGATGCTTTATACAATGTGGGTTTATCATTTTGTAACCATCGACTTTCAGAGTTTGAATGGATCTACTCACAGCATTTTTACTGTGGAGAAACAAGTCCAAAATTCATGTAGTGACTTGGCCAAGGTGCCGCATTCTTCATTTCACATGTTCTTGGTGGCAGCTCCATGAAGGATCTACTTAATGATGGGGGAAGCAAATCGGCAAAAGAAAGGCCGAGGGAAAGAGAGATGAGCAAGCAAGGGTGGTGTTTATGCACCAATCACCTTCCACATTCCCCTGAAAATGGAAGCCCAACATCCTCTGGTGATACAGATGGCCTAGAGTAAACGCAAAGTGAAAATACAAGGACTGGACTGTCAAAGCTGCCACATCTGTTTTGCTCTACACTGAAAGGAGCTTAAGTCATGCAACTTGATCTTTCAGAAATAATATATCCAGGCATGGTAGTACAAGCCTCTCATCCCAGCACTCAGGAGGCTGAGGCAAGACTGGGAGTTTGAGGCCAGCCTGAGCCACATCATGAGTTCAAGACTAGTTTAGGATTACAAGAATTAGCATGCCTTGCAAGAACATGTATTTTTTTTTAAAAAAAAACATTTAAAAGCTTATATATTTCTGTGACATTTCTAATGCCAATATTTAAAAATTAAAGAAGAAACATTTTAAACAAGCTCAGGGCTCAGTGTCTAAGCAGTTGTAAGAAAAACAACAGATTGAGAAAAATATTTGATGAGCTGTGTCATTCCTGAAGTGAGAAGGCAGTTACTATTTTGGCTTCAGATTTCCTGTGTCGCTCAGCACAGCCTTGAACCTGTGATCAGTCTGCCTCTGCCTCCCAAAAGCTGGAATTACAGGTCTGCATCATCAGACCGAATTTGTCTGGTGTTGGGGTTGGAGTCCAAGGCCTCGTGCATGCTAGGCCTGGGTTGCAAGCTGAGCTACATCCCAGGCCCGGAAGCAGTTACTTTAGTCATGGGAAATGAGATGAAGACAGTGAGGGAGAATTCTCAGAGCCATGTTACGCTGTGGTCTTAATTACTTTTCCCGTAAGCTTTACACACTGAGAAACAAGAATACCCAAATACACATGTAGGTGCAAGGTTACAGTTTGTTTGTTTGTTTGTTTTTGAAGCATGATAGGACAAGCATGGTACATTGGATATGGCTCACCTAGAGCCAGGCTAATCACCCCATTCAAATGAATCAGGGTTCCAGGGTTCTAGAAGTGGGGCTCCACCATGGGTTACTGGCCAATGCTCATAAGCAAGCGTTGAGAAATGTCTTGAGAAGATTTGGGTGGCTTCCCTTTCATGTTGACATGCTTGTGTATGCACGCGTTCTGTATAATGGCCTGCTCCAGGTGAGTTTGGTGAAGAGCAAGGACAACAGAGAGTCCATACTATTCTGCTGATGAATGTTACAGTAATTTGTGTTGTCCTGGTTGTATCTTGGGAACGTTTACTTCCCATTCCCATCCATCTCCATCCTCCTTCCAGAAGTCTATACCCTAAGTGAAGCAGTCTTAGGGGTAAGCTAATCCATCCTTAAATCTTTTCCATACATGCATTCTAGAGCTGTAGACATTCTGGAAGTAACTGGAACTTACTGCCCTGTGAAGTCCAGTAACGCAGACGGGGCCTCAGAAGGGCTGATTACCCGGGGCAAGCTACATCATCAGAAACTCAGTCCCCTGCCAGCTGAGATGACCATAGAGTCTCCAGGAAGCCCCCAGTTCATATCCTCTCCAAATGGAAAGTCTCTGCCTTTTGGTGTCTTGCTCTGCCTCTGAGTCACAGCCCCAGCCCTCTGGTGAGTCCTGCTTGGGTCGTGCGATCACCTCCAGATGAAGTGTTGGAGAGGTGGGCCTGTGCGGTGTGCTACTGTTGGACTTTGAAGCCCATCATTAGAGAGCAAAGAGCCAGCGATCCATAGATGTTATTGCCTTGTCAGCCTCTGGGAGTAGCTGTCACAGAAAGCACAGATGCCCGATTGAAGCTTTCTGTGCTGCTGACATTAAAATATGGCTTTTGATTTGTGCTCTTGACAGTCGAGAATTTAATGTTTGAACTTGCCAATTCTCTGTGGCAAGTCTGCTTTGGACTAGCTCACATTCTGTTACCAGTCTGTTTGATGTTGTGGGTAAACTCTTTAACTCCTCTGACCCAGAATTCCCTCATCTGCAAAACGGATGCCGGCATGCTTAGCCCTTCGCGTTGTTTTGAAACTTAATGGGGAAAGTGCTAGCAATTCATTTATCCTGTTAGCTGATCTGGAGGAGACACTCCACCATCACTGTTGTAGAACAGATCATACGCAGAAGACTGGCTGATGTCATCTGACTGCTGTGTTAGCACTGGTTGTGTTGTGTCTACCAAAGAGATGCCATGTCTCTCTGTCTGTGGTCGGCTGCTTTCGTGGTGCTGGGAATCAAATGTAAGTCACTCACAAACTAGGCAAGTGTTCTGCTATGGAGTCACAGCCTCAGCCCACCCCTGTCCTTGCCTAGACATTCGTCTCTCCCCCATCTCTCCACACCTGCACTACTCCATTTTCTGCTGATATCCCAGGACCACAAATTGGGCAGATTATAAAGAGCAGGGATTGTGGCTCCCCATTCTACTCCAAGGTTGATTGGCAAGAGTCCTGGGGTGGCGCAGACCATTAGCTGGCAAGAGACAGGGAGGTGTGCCTGTGTCTTACGTTTCCCTCCTCCCTTACAGGTCTAGCAGTGTCCCATTGTGGGGCTTCACCCTGATGATCTTATGGGATCCCGAGTTCCTTCTCAAGACTCTTCCACTAAAGACTATAGTTAGATTGAGGCCTTCCCATCTTTCCCCTCACAATGAGGAAAACTTGTGTTCCAACCACAGCAGCAACCATTGCTGTGATTCCTTCATTATTCACCGCAGGCACAAGTCCAGCCTTGGATGAACGCAGTGCCTTTTAGGGCGATGGTCCCTCTGTATCCTATATCTCATTGGAGATTATGTCGGTGACCCCAGTAATTAGGAGATTAAAAATCAAGGCTTTGTCAGAAAGCAACAAAAAAGGACCTTTCTCCTATTGTATTTTTAAAGTTGTAAAACTGGCCTGTGAAATGGCCAAGCCTGATGAACTAAGTTCTACCCCTTGAGCCCACTTGCTAGTGGGAGGGGAAGTGAACCCTGCAAATTGCTCTCTGACCTCCATATGAGTGCTGTGGCATGAATATGTCCTCATCACAGAAATAAATAAATGAAATAAAAAGAAATTAAAAAATGTAAAGAATAAAGAAGGATCTAGAAGTTTTAATATGCATTTCTCTAGATGTGGACATAGATACATAATATAAAGACATATATTGATGATGGCAAGTATTTATATAGTTTACATATATGTATTGAAAATATATGTGTGTGTATATATATATACATACATTATATATGTATACATATAGATTCACATCCCCACTCCCCTTTTCGGAGATAAGATCTTGCTGTATTTAGCCTAGGTTGGTCTCTAACTCAAGATCATCCTGTCTCAGCCTTCTGAGGTATTGGCAATACATGTCTGAGTCCCATGACAGACATTTATTCTTTCTTCATTAAAGATTATATTACAAGGACTGGAGAAATGGCTCAGTGATTCAGAGCAACTGTCGCTCTTCCAGGGGACCTGGGCTCAATTCCAAGCATTCACATGGTAGCTCACAACCATCCATCACTCCAGTTCCAGGGATCTGACAGCCTCTTCTGACCTCTGCATGCACCAGGCACTTGTATGGTACACATACATCCATGTAGGCAAAACATTCATATACATATAATAAACCTAATCTAAAGATTTTAAAAAGGTTATATTATAAATACTTTTTAATTTATCAAATAGCCTTAAAACATTTGTATTTAAAGACTATCAAGGTTCTCTTTATACACTGATGGTGGGAATGGTGCAGATACTATAGAAATCCACATGGAGATTTTTCAGAAAACTAAAAACTATCATGTGATTCAACTGTACTACTCTTGGGTCTCTATCTGAAAGATTCTGATTTAATACACCAGAGACACTTGCACACCCATGTCCATTGCTCTAGTATTCACAACAGCCAGGAAATGGAACCAGCTTAGATGCTCATCAACAGATGAATGGTAGAGAAAAAGTGATACATATATCTGAATAACTGAAATTTTATTCAGTTATGAGTGAAAATGAAATAATGACATCTATAGGCAAATGTATTCAACAGGAAATCATTGTTAAGCAAAATAAGTCAGACCCAGAAAATATAATATTTCCTCTTATATGTGGAATCTAGGTTTAAGTCTGTGTGTATATGTGTGTGTGTGTAGGTTGTGAAAGTAAAAAAAAAAAAGCTACCATGAGAGGGGCAAACAGCATCTTGAAGAAGAGAAGGGTAAGACAGCAATATAATGTAGTTGGCTGGGTATGGTGATGCACATCTTTGATTCCAGCACTCAGGAGGCAGAGGCAGGTGGATCTCTGTGAGCTAGAGGCCAGCCTGGTCTACTTGTCAAGTTCCATGCCAGTCAAGGCTACATAGTGAGATTCTGTCTCAGAATAAAAGGCAATTGACATGAAAGGATTATCTAGGGACAGATGGGGGGGTTGGAGAATAACCATGGAGGAAGGGGATAAAGTGAGCAAACTATATATGTCTGAAAATGCCACAATGGGACTTCTCTTTCCATTGCACACCAACTTGAAACATTAAAAATAATTCAGGGCATTTTATTTATTTGCACATCTTCTTACTCACTGGGCTTGTTCTCCAAATTTTTCCTGCTAAAATAACATGAGTACTATAGCATTTAAGATGTTATTTCTTCTATTAGTTTTTTAAAGGTGAAGACAGTGAACTGTGAGCCTCTTGACTATACAATTTGACAGTCTTAGCATATGCACCCCATATGTAGCCTTTTTTAACAACAGTCTTAGCAGATGCACCCTGTATCTACCCTTTGTTGACAAACAAGTTTCTGTTACCCCGGAAGTTCCATTGAGTCCCTTCCCCTCCCAGCAAACCTCCACAACTTGACCCGTATTGTTTTGAATCCAACTGCCTCAGGTTACTCAGTCATTTTGAATGAATTTCTAGATTCATCTCTGTTGTTTGCTGATTTGTTTCTTGTTGCTGAGTCACGTTCCATTTTAGGAACAGACTACAGTTGTGCATCCATGACCTGTTAATGGCTGTTTGGACTCTTTCCAGTTTGGAGCTATTATGAACAAGGCTGCTATTAATATTATTTTTTGAGTATTTTGAGAAATACATGTTCACTTCTCTTGGGTATCTGAAAGTAGAATTTCTTAGCCACAAGGAAGGTGTGTATTGATCTTTCTGAGAACCCACTAGGTCTTTTTTGTCTGTTCTTTAAGTGGTTATACCAATTTACACCCCCACTAGCAATATATAAGTTTGGGTAGCTCAGCATCCTCCACAATATTTGGAATTAGTTTTTGATTTGGACATGCTGACCATTGCAAAATAGATTACTATTTTAATTTTCACATTCCCGGTGACTACCGACATTTGTCACCTTTCAGGTGACTATGTGCCTTTTGCTTATCTTCATTTGATAAGTGTCTATTTAGGTATTTTGACCATTTTTGAAAAACTTGATTTGTGGGAGTTATTTACATATAGAAAGTCCTTTGATTTAAGTGTTGTGAAAAAATCTCTTCCCAGTTCATGGCGTGCCTCTTCTCCATCTTGTCCTATCTTTTGCTGAGTAGAAGCTTGTTTCTAATGCTAATAATAATGTTTACTTTATGGCTAGCACTTTCCATGTCCTCGCATGACAGCTTTCTCCGTTTTTTTTAATTGAAGATTGAAAGACTTTTTTTAAGTATTTATGATTCATTTTAAGTGAATAAAAGATTAAAGCTTTTTCCCCCATTCTGGGCACTAAGATTGTCTATTGAGAAGATTGTCTCTACTCTACTGAGTTGCTTTTTAGTGTCTTTACCAAAATTACTTTACCATATGGCTCTGGGTCTATTTCTAGATTCTCTGTTCTGTTTCAACGAGCTATTTCGCTATTTATTGCTGACACTCTACAGTCTCCTTGCTTTTACCATGTTCTCTGGGAGTCTGCATGCCATGTATTCAGCATATTCAGTGTGGAGAACTTACACATCTTTTATTAAGTTTTCTGTAAGTCTTACAGTGTGCTTTCCAGTAATATTTTATTAAAATTAAATGAGCTCGTTTCTAGTTATGCTAGATTGTATTTCCCCAAATGGCTGCAGCGATGTTTCCACTTCCCATACCCTTTCAGAATTTTGTCGCTCTGTCTCCTGCCTGCTTGTGCTGACTGGGCCTTTGTGACTGTCTGGACAACCAGGATGTGGCTGAAGTGGCATACCCTGTATTCCCAGGCCAGGTCAGGACAGGTGGTCCTGTGTCTTGAACTACCTACTCTTGGAATCCAATCACCTGGTTTCAACAAGCCCAGGTGGAGAGGTCCAGCAGCAGGCCAGTATTAGATGCCAGACGTGAACGTGAATGGACTAATGGAATAATTGATGGGAGGCGCTCCTTGACAACTGTCCTGTTTTCACTGGGAAGGTAGGGAGCCGCAGCCTACTACATCTTTATTCTGTGCACAGTTTGGGGACACTGCTATTTTTTTTAAAAGGAAAAGGAACCATTTAAAAATGAGAATTTAGATAGGATTTAGGCCATAAAAATGTACCCATGGAATCTTTAGTAAGATTCTGTAGAAAAATGAGATTTACATGACGTGATCTCCCTTCAGAGACCGTTTACCCAATACTATCAGAGTTGGCTGCTAGCTTGTTGGTCTGTAAATAACAAGCAAGAAGAGAAAGGATACAAGGAAGGAAGGGATTAGTCTGTGGACAGGAGGAAAGGATCAGGTTGGGTTACAGGCCCACGCTGGGATATTCTGATTGAGATTTGTCTTTCAGTATGCTGTATGCATGCCCTTTTCTTTTTTAAATATTGCATATGTATGTTTATAATAGTCACATACACATAAATATTTTGAAAAGAAATGGCTCTAGGGATGGTAGCTTAGTCAATTTCAGTAATGCTGGCTCTCCCAAGGCATCATTCCTCCCCGGTCAGACTGCTCTGTTCTTTACTTGGGAAAACCTGCAGCCATGACCAATGAATTGAAGCAATGACCTTGAAGGTAATTTCATACTGCTTTCAAAAAGTGGAATAAAACACACCTCCCAGACTCTCCTATTGCTCTGGATTTTGTGCCTGCTTTTCTTTCTTCTTGCTGTTGGGTCTTCTATACTTCTAGCCCAGACTGCTCTTGGCAAGGACAAAAGGGTTTCTGTTAAAAGTCAACACAGGTTGTGTGTGATTCATATAGCCATAGGATTCTATGCTTAGGAAATGATGAAATACTGCCCATTGCTTTGTTTTCTCCTGAGTGCCTATGATTCCTTTTAGTACCTGGATGATGGGACTGAGGTCTGGATTCTGGGGTTGATGCCAGTGTAACCTTTTCAGCTTTGTAAGAGGCAGTGAGGTGAATTTACCGTGGGGATAAGAGCAACTCTCCTCTATGGCTCTTGATAATCCCTCCTGGGTGTGGCAAATAAGCTACCTCAATGCTCCTCCTACATGCATGTAACCCCCACACTTGGGAGGCTGAGGCAGGAGGATTATCACCAGTTCCAAGTCATCTTGGGCTATACAGTGAGCCCCAGGCCAGCCAGGGCTCCAGCACGGTAAGACTCTTCTATAGCCCCACCCATCACACTTCTCCAGAGCGCTTGGCCAATTTGGTTACTGGAAGGTACCTAAGGAGGCAGGAGCAATAAACTCATTTTATGCTCTGATTCTGTGAAATCAAAGGACAATCAAAAATAACCACTGCCTATTTTGTTGTTGTTCTCATCGAGTTCTCCTCATTGTTTTTCTTGTTTGGGGCATAATAATAACAAGTAAGTTTTCCTTCAAGCCCCTTTCAATATTTTGCTTATTCCTTAAGGCATTATCACAGAAAGTGTATGGAACCATTAGTGGCCCATTTTTACATTGGCAGTGCCATGGTCAACCTAAGCTCTGAAAGCACCCTCCGTGGCCTGGGAGATTCTGCCACCCCGCACCTCAGCTCAACACTTGAGACATTTCCCTCTTGGACCTTCCTACTAAAGATTCGTTTCTTCTCAGAACTGTGTTTCCTCTGAGGACCAGAGGTGAGCTTTTTTTGTAGGAGGCATGGGGGTCTCCGTGTTCATAGATAAGCACTTGGGGAACCCGGAATGTTAAGCACACAGGGCTGTGTCTTCAAGGGATGCAAAGTAGGGCCTGTCCTTGCCCAGAAGGCTGAATGGCTTCTCCAGCCTGGTGACTTTTTGCCCTGTCTCTGTGGCCAGAGACTTTTCCAGGACCAGACCCTTATCACAAACTTGTTTTTCTCAGTCGATCTATAGAACCCATATAAAGTCCATAAAGGGACTTTACAGAAAATTTTGATGTAGACGCGTTTGATCTGTATTTAGCTGCCTTTGTTTCTTAAGGAGATTTGTGTTATGTTTTGTTGTGCACGTGGGACTGAGTTAACACCAGAATAGTTTTCACCAAATTGTGCTATGCTAAATATGCCTAAAATAAACCCCTCGCCGCGATCAGTCCCGGGAAGTTAGAATCCACACTGGCTACTGAGTCATGTTGAGCCAACTGCCTTCCTACCTCCTTTGGCTCATCTCTCTACAGCCCCCTAAGGTCTCAGAGACTCCCCCATTTTTATGCAAAAGGAAAGGCAAAGATCACTTCTGCAAGCGCAGGAGCACAATCAGGTTGGCTGGTTTGTTTTTTGTTTTTTTAGTCTAAGGTCAAGATTTCATCAGACATAGTAAAGATTTAGTTGGTTTCTTCTTCACTACCCCCATGGAACTGCGCTCAGAAGGACTCAGCTTAAACATTAAGTGAAGGGAAAAATTAAACAAAAGCAGGTCGAATGACCTTGGGCCAGTCACCCCTTACCTCTCAATGGATTTGTTTGCATGTAGAAGGTGCAGTGCGTGTATTGTGGGCGTGGATGTGTGTGGTGGGTGCCCCTTACAGCGTTCTGAAGGACTCACGATTGTGACAAGCCGAGGAGGATAGGGGCTGCAGACCCAAGCACTTCGAGTTTCAGGTCCCAGCTTGGAAATTCCTGTTCTGCGCAAAGGACCCAGGCGGACCCCATCGGACTAGACGCAAAAGAAAAGAAGCTGCTAACGAAAGAGGGAAGGGAGTAGGAGGACCCACGGCTGCACAGCACAAGTGACAGGCAGGGGAGATAAGGTAGCCGACTTCCCGAGGCCCAGAGCCGCCCAGGTGCGCCCATCCCCTCCCGGAGCCCGCACCCAGCCCCGTAACCTTGCCCGCGCCTCCCGCGCCACCTGCCAGGACTCCGACTGGCGGCGCAGCCTCCTGCGGGCCCCCGCCCCCGCGTTGCCGGGCCAGCGAGGCCGCCGCGGCGTTCGGGGCGCCGCCGCATTGGCCGCTGCGGTGCGGGAGGCGCGGTCGGCGCAGCCTCGGGGCTGCGGGCACAGACTGGAGCGTCCCGCGGCGCTTGCTCTGCCCTAGGTCCGCTCGCCCATGGCTCTGGCTCTGTGGCTCTGGCGCCTAGCCCCGCACGCAGTAGCCAACGCCCGCCTCTGGTTGCCCAGCCCGCCAGCCGCGCGCGATGCTGAACGGTACGGGCCTGGACCAGGCGTTTAAGATGTCGTTGCCGCGGAGGGCAAGGATCGGCGCGTCCGTGGGTGAGCGGGGAGGGTGGGCCACTGGGGCGGGGGTGGCGCACGCGGCTGGGAGACACTGCTCCGCCCTTCGTTCTGTCCCCTCCCCCGGGCGCCTGGGGCTCCGGGACTCCGGACGCCACGCCCTACTGCCCCCTGGCTGGACGTCCTTGCACCCACCCGGTACTAAGGGGGTGAGGAAGCGGCAAGTGTGAGAACTCTTAGGCCCCTGGCACCGTTGTTTATGCATGTGTGCGTGTGCGTGTGCGTGTGTGTGTGTGTGTGTGTGTGTGTGTGTGTGTGTGTACACGCTAGCGCGCGCGTGCAGGTTCATGTGCACTTACGCGGTGATGCGGATGCCCGAAAGGACCAGAGCATCAGTTTTCTGCCCTGTCCCCAGTCCTGGTGGGCGCAGTTTGGTCACTGGGAGGACTTGTTGCCTTCCAGGCTGTCTGCTACAGAGACTTAAGGGAAGCAGAAGGTCACTAAGAGTGTTTTCACCACCTGGGGCCCAAGTGCCCAGGCTTACACTAAGGGCAGAGAGGCTTAAGCTTACTTTACACGGGGAAGCTGCGGAGACTTGATGCACTCATAAACATCCGCTGTCAGTGGCCTGGGTGGGATTGGAAATACAGCTTCTCGAACTAGTCACTTTAGATGTTTTTGTTGTATAACACTCTTAGACCAGGCACATCCAATGCTCTGTGGCTACAGCACTTGATAGGTGACCTAGATGCTTATATGTTGCAAAACTGGAGGGGGAACCTCCAAAATAATGCCCTGTCTTGCATTTCAGGCCTCCTTGAAAGGAGTCTGGGTAGATCTTTGATGCAGAGGGTTCAAGGTTTGGGTTTGGAGTTGAGGCTTGTGTGTTTTTTAGACAATAGGCATACAAAAATAAATGACCTCTCCATTTCCACTGTTGAGAAATGTGAGGGAAAAGAAAATCATTTTAGCTAGTGTTTGTTCAAGTTGGGTACTATCAGGACACCGTCACATTCCTTTTGAGCAGAATCCTTTCCTGAAAGGGTCACTAGGCAGCACATCAAGACTATGAGGTGGGGAGTCCCAGGGGCATCAGGGAGCAGTCAGAAGGACAGCCTAGGTGCCAGCAGAGGGAAGGAAGTGTGTGCTTTTCAAAGCAATGCCATGGTTGCAAGGCTTTGTGAAGAAAGAAGCACCCCCAGATGGGAAGGGTACAGAACTTCTCTGGGAAGAAGGGAGAATGTAAGATTTAGTTTTGATCATGTCCCATCTGAGATGAGATGCCCGCTAGAGCAGAGTGGGGATGGATTGGCTTATGAGCCTGAGTTCCCAGTCAGAGATCTAAGTTTCAGAGTGCTTCCCAGGATGCCTCAATGGGTACCTCCCTGCAGGTACATGGGGCCTCCTCCCAGAAGAGCCCCTCTTTAATATTCTGCATCTTTTAAGCTTCAGGTCTTTATTTCTGCACAGGGTCACACCATCTTGTTGTTCACTGGGTCCCCCCCAAATTATGTAACTAATACCAGAGGATTCTGAAGGTGTCCTGAGCATTCCAGTATTTCCAAATTGGAGGGTCTTAGGGGCAACGTAAAGGGACTGGAATGGAATGCACGGGAGCCCAGCAAGTCGGGAAAGCCGCCAAGAACTCCAGAAAGAATCTGGGCATTGATGTTTGGCTTCATCTGTGGAGGTCACTGATGACCTTGGAAGAGCTGCTATTGTATAACTGTGGGGCAAAATAGCTATTAGAGGGGGTGCAAGAGAGGATTAGAAGACAGGACTTGAAAACAGACTCTATGACACCCTTTAGGGAAAATTTTGCAGAAAATGGAGGGAAAAGCAAACGGAGTGGTAGCTGTAGAAAGTAAATTCCGAGGAGGACGCTTTGCAGACTGGCTGCCTGGTCCAGCTGTGCTATAGTATGAACTCTCAGTCAAGAGCTTCTCAGTGGTCTGAGGTGTGAGCATCAGAAAGGAGCAGGGTTCAGAACTCAGCAGTTTAGAGAGAAAGGTCTTGGAGTTTCTGAAGGTGGAGGGCTTGGGGACCTTGTTGATGACAGGTGTGGGGTGCGGAAGAGAAAATGTGTGGCTTTACAAGACGGGTCTATTTAGAGCACATAAATCATGGATGGGCAAGAGGGAGGCTGGGGTGGAAACCTGGGCAAAGGCCTTGACAATTGCCTACTCCCATAAAGTATAAGGGATGTGTGACTTTTGAAGAAGCCTGCTGCTTTTCATTTAGTGCAAACTAGCAAAGCTGGTCTGAGGCTCGTAGCTCCTTCAAGATCAGGTGCCACCCAGTCAACTGTTTACTAAAGCAGTTCCGGGATCATTATTTCTGGCGAATGTACCTTGGACTCCCATCTTTCTCTGGGTGTCCTGCGGTACCTTTGTCCACTCCTTTCTGCAGCCATCTGTCGTTCACCAAATGATGGGGATCCAAAGACCAGTTGACTTTGGTTGGCTGTAACCCGAGTTCCTGGATATGTATTGACCACCTTCCTTGTGCCAGATACTTCAGGGCTCTGGCGATGGAGCCCTGGACAGGATAGGTGCTCTGTGGATGGAGCCCAAGGTCTAGGGATGAGTCCAAAGCACACTGTCAGAATTCTCAACTCGTACCCAGCCTTGAGTCTACATGCACAGGCAATGCACACAGTTGAACAGGGAAGTGAAGCGCACATGTGTGTATAGGTGTGTGGGCAGTGACAGTGGGGGAGTGAGGACAGAAAGTAAGGGAGAGCTGTTTTCTGGGGACGACAGCATTCATGTTCTCCAGGGTAAAAACTTATTTCCTCTTACTGAGTTTCTGAATTTGGCTTCATGAAAGATTGGCAATAAAGAGCAGGCAGACAGCAAGCACAGGGCCTGTGCCTTTAATTAGATTAAATACAGGACCTGGATGGCTTCAAGTCCTACTGAAGATGCCCTTGCAGGTCTGTTCCACCTTCTTTACCCAACCCCTTCATCTCCCCTGGCCTCTTCAGGTCAGTAAGGTGTTTTGTTTGTTTGTTTGAATGGGCTCCTGTGTGGGCCTAGTTTTCTTGCATCTCCTGTAACTGCCGGCCCTGAGTTTTAAAGGAAGGGGGTGGGGACAACAGAAGATGCCAGAAGCTGTAATATAGAATCTAAGAGCTGGAAGATGACATAGAAGTGCTTTAGTCCCTTCACTTTACAGCAAACTATTTCAGAGCAGCTGGTTCATTTCTAGCAGAACCAACTAATTTCCAAGGCCCACTAGCACAGTTTAGGATCAGTTCCAGTCCGAACAGGGCACGCTCATTTGCTCATTCTTCACGGTTTCCTCTTCCCTGGTAGGAAATAAGGCAGACATGGGTCTCATATCCCTTGCTTCTATGGTCTGCACTATCCAGTGGGCACTCTACACACAGACTTAAACCATCTCTGTCCTAGATACTTTTGTACTTGACCTGAGGGTCTAGATCATATTTGGAAGTTCTTGGAGACAGTGTCTGTTGGGGGTAGATACCAGACTAGGTTTAGAGAGAAATAGATTCAAACTTTGAAATTGTCTTCTGCTTCCTATGGGCCATTTCTTTACTTACATTATAGAATGAGGTTGTAAAGAAAGAGTCCCCGCCCCCAGAGCTCGTGTGTGTGTGTGTGTGTGTGTGTGTGTGTGTGTGTGTGTGTGTGTGTGAGACTTGCATTGCACAGCAGTGCATATACTAACCACTGGATGCTCAATCAAGCAAGACAGTCGCTAGCTCTTAGGTTGCCCATCACAACCCGACATGGTCTCCTCTACCTAGACCCTCATTTCATGTGATAGCAGAATCAGAGACATCTTCAGCTGTTGGACATCCCCCTCTAAATCTAATGATGGCTTACCCAGGATGTGGCTGCATAGAGGTATTTCTAGGTTTGCATGATGCAGAAGTCCATACTCACCAACTACCCAGATCCTACCATGTCCATTCTCTAGTGTCTGACAGTTGTCACCTTCCCTACACTGTCCTGTCGTATGCCTGCAGGTGGCTACTATTCCCTTAATTTGATGACTTTAGTTGTTTAATAATTAATTCACTTTTACAATGGCTGCTTTATCTTAAATCCTCATCTGATGGAGGTGCCAGCTAGACAGATGGATTACATTAAAGTTATTCTCTTAGAACCTTTGGATGGTTTATGAGAGGATGTTCAGACAGTGCCTCTGAAGCCCCTTATCCCTGGGGCTTTTCACATTTGCTAAATATAACCCCCAGTCAATCGCACACCGAGACAAGATGTTATTTACATCCTATTAGGCCAGTGAAAGTGCCCAGGGCAAATGTTAACAACCACTAAGAAAGGCTAAAAATAAAAGTGAGCTCACATTCATGCCCTGGCAGTTTCTCCATATCATTGTCAAGCGCAGACACAATGCATAACCCCTGCCGCTTGGCCCTGAGCACCACCGAGATGGGGACAGTTATGTCCGTGTGCCTCTCAGGCTATGTATGCACTTAGGTGTGTCTGTGAGAGTGCAGCCAGGTCTGGCTTGTCCCCTTGTTCCAGTGGCTTTGGAAGGGTGAGGCACGTAGATTGCCTGAGCCCGATTTGGGACAATGTGGGCCATTCAGCGAGAACTTGTGTCAACAACAAAAATATAATAAGAGAAACATACACATATGATAATTGTCCATTCACAGCAGTGTGGTGGAGGGCTCAGTATGCCGGCCTGCTACCTTACCCTTGTGTGTGTCCTGTGTCTGTGCTCCTTGCACTAAAGGACTATCTCTCACATGCTAGTGAAAGAAAAATGGATGTCATAGCTTCTCCTAAAACTGTGGCCTCATCTTCACTCATTTTGATTCAGAGATTTTCACATTTGGAAAGTATTTCCCTGCATTTGAGTTATTGTGTTAGATATAATGAGCACACGTTCATTTTGGACATTCCCAAGGAGCATCTGAACACAGCTTCATCTCCAGAGACACCACGTCAGCCAGAGGCAGAGGGTTCCCAGGATTACTGTAAATGTTTCAAGCACATCACTGAGATTGGTTGTGCAGAAAACTGGGGCAGCAAAGGATTCCTTGGTGTGAGCACTTTTCCCGTGCAGAATCTCACTGCAGATACCGCCCGCATTCAGAGACAGTTGCTGGTGTCAGGTCTTGACACCTTAAGGGCAAGGAGCTGTTCGTTCTTATTCAGAGGACATGACAGTGGCTGGTCTGCTGTTATCCAGTTAGTGAGGGATTAGGCCTCCTGCAAGCTGTTTTCAGGTCAGCTACATTTAACATTCTTTTCAATTTTCTTTTTACTTTCTTCATCCTAATGCCCCAAGCATACATATCTTGATTTCAAAACTCTGGAGTTTTTGCCTTTAAACTCCACAGTAGTGGTCACTGTCTTTGTGACAAACAAGTTAAATGACAGTCCCTTCTTTAGAGTGCCAGCAGCTAGATTTTAGCCCAGCAGTTGGCTTAGGGTTTACTACAGGGTCATTGGTCATGCTACAGCCTGCATGCTGCTTCCCCAAATGACCATGCCGTTCTTTTCTGCTGGAACACAACCTAAGTTGATGCAGGTTGAGTCCATCTTCCTTGTTACTCTTTCTAGATGTTTGGAAATGGGTTTCTTCAACTCTATTTATTTCTTCCATGGTCTCATTTTCTGGTGGTAGGGTTTGGGCAGTTTTTTTCTTTTTTTCAAAGGGAATACAGAAATGTGGGCAGGTATATGGGTGGGATCTCCCAGTGAGAATCAACTAGGCTGGATGATGAGTGGAGACTGTAAATGAAGTCTAAAGTTAGGTCGTGTCTTGGCAAACGCATAACGGCAAACATTAAATGTTTGCTTTATCATTCTTTAACTTTATGGTTGTTTGCTTTAGTGGCGGAACCAGTGGGGTGAGAGGGGAGGGGAGAAGCTTTTCCTCCTCAGGAGAAGTGGTTGTGCTGTTCATTTTGTTGGCCTGACAAAACCTAAATGTATATGGAAGAAGGAACTTCAATTAAAAAATTGTCTCCGCCAGTTTGGCCTGTAAACATATCTGTGAGATAGTTTCCTGTTTAACGATTGATTATTAAAAATGGGCTAAATCAAGATGTGAGAGTTAGCCAAGAAGAGGCTAGATATAATGGGCCAGGCAGTGTTTTAAATGAATACAGTTTCTGTGTAATTATTTCTGGCACCAGGAGCCAGGCGGGACAGAACAAAGGGCCTGCGCTCATTACTACACTTGCAACACAGGCCATTCTAGGCAGTGCCCTCCCTGGGCTGTATAAGAAAAGAAGTTGAGGAGCTGGAGCCATGACTCAGCAGTTAAGAGCACTGACTGCTCTTCTAGGGGTTTGATTTCCAGTACCCACGTGGCAGTTAACAACAGTCTATAACTCCAGTTCTGATGACCTCCTCTGGTCTCTAGGCACTGCATGCATATAGTGCAAGGCATATATGCAGGCAAATACCCATATACACAAATATTAATTACAAGATGAAAGAGAGGAAGAAAGAAAGAAGGAAAGAAAGAAAGAAAGGAAGAAAGAGAAAGAAGAAAGAAAAGATCTGAGCAAGCCATGGAGAATTATCCAGTAAGCAGCTTTCTTCCATGTTTCCTGTCTCTGCTCCTGTTTAAATTCCTACCCTGACTTCCCTCTAGAATGGATTGTAATTAGGACGCATAAATCAGATAATCCTTCTATCCCTAAGTTACTTTTGGTCAGTTTATCATAACAGAGAAGCAAACTGGGACAGTGGCGTTTGCACCTCACTTGACTGATAATGCCTTAGATTTTTTAAATGTGTATGTGAAGGCATCTCTATCTCTGTGTGTGTGTGTGTGTGTGTGTGTGTAATGTGTGTGTGTGTGTGCGCGTGCACACTCTCGCTCCTGTACTTGCCATGGCGCACTATGAAAGTTGCACAAATTGCGGGCGTGGGTGCACCATGTGGGTGAGATTGAATGTAGGTCATCAGACTGGTCAGCTAACACCTTCACCTGGTGGACCATCACACTGGCCTTATGCCTCACATGTTTTATATTGTCTTTGGGAAAGTCCAAGATGTCCTGGGTATGGTAAACAATGCTTTGCAGATCACTGTCACAGATGGTCAAAGATGAAGGTGACTTTGTAGATGTCCGCCAGCCAGTGGGCACTGGCTCTGTGGGACTGGCTGATGGTGAGTCTGAACAGAGTTGTGCTGTACTGTAAAATACACACCAAATTCCCAGGACTTAGTAGAAAAAGGAAATTTGTGGGGCATGATGGCTCACATTGTTAATCTCAGTACTCAGGAAGCAGAAGCAGATGGGTCTCTGTGAGTGCCATCCAGCCTAATCTACACAGCAAATGTCAGGCTAGCCAGGGCTACACAGAGAGTACACACACACACACACACACACACACACACACACACACACACACACACACACACACATTCAACATATATATCATATGCATATATATGAAAATTATTCATCATTCATGTAATCAGTTATACATTAGTCATAATTCTTTCTGTTCATTACATAGTGAAAAACTAATCAGGTTAAAAAATGTACTAGTTAATTGCTTTATGTAATTTTACTTTTTTTTCCCTTTGAGACAGAGTTAAGTGTGTAGCCCTGACTGGCCTAGAACTTATTTTGTAGACCAAGCTGGCCTTGAACTCACAAAGAGCCACCTCATCTGGCTCCCAAGTGCTGAGAATAAAGGCAAGCACCACCATACCTAGCTTGTAATTTTACTTTTATTTTGTATGGCTACTAGAAATTAAAATAATTAGTATACAAGGTATTAGATTTCGCTGTGGCATTTTAAATCCAGTGTTAAAAATTTTAAAATATGTTCATAGCTTGTGTTGTATTTCTATTGGACAACACCATTACAGATCAGGTTCAAGTTTTATCTTATTCTTTGACAGTTTTATGCATGTCATGTTGATCATGTTTATTCCATGTCCACTCCAACCCTCCCTCATCCTCTCATTTTCACTCTGAATATCCCCAATATGTCCCTTTCTACCTTCATGCTCCCCGCTTTTGTAACTCACTGAGTCCAGTTAGTGCTGCTTGATAGAATGTTTATTGGTCTTGTCTTGATATAGTGTAGGCCTTATGCAGGTGACCATAGCTGCAAAGGAGGCCTTGTGCAGGTGACTACAGCTAAAAGGATTCATGAGTCATGTCTGGTTCAAACATTTCTGCTCTGCTATACTTGAAATTGTGTACTTTCTAATGTGAAATGATCCAAGTAGGAAACTGAGATTGTGGGAAGGTGAGTTCCAGATGCTTGCCTAGGGTTCTCAGCTTCTTCCCAGGGAAGACATCAGAGCCCACGTTCTTAGATTCCTGCAGAATTCCTTCCAGGCCTATATTGTCTTCTTAACTTGTATGAAATCTCCTTTGGGAACAATCTATTTTAATTTTGAAAATAAACTAGGTCATAGTACTGTGAAATTCTATTCTGTTTCTTTGAACCCAGTCTCTGGTGAAATCAAACTGCTTCAGTCTTTGACTATTGTCTCATTATATTAGCCAACGTTTGTAGAGATTGTTGAATATGATGATCTATGAATTCATGGGATAAAGGACTCATGACCTCATGTGGCACCTTGTAGAGAGAACAGCATCACAGCATCACTGTCCAGTCCCAGTCCCCTTCACAAGATCAGTGGCTGTGTCAGATGTCATTTCTTTTCTAGTTATTAATTAGTGTTGAGCTGGCCTTGTTTTAGAGAAACAGGTGTTACCCCACCCACCCTCTCTCCATGTACTTCTTCTCTTTACTGCGTTACCTTCTCACCTAAGTGTAACAGAAGAACTCAGGAACTAAACACCAAAGAGGGAAAACCCCTGAGCAGATTTGCTATAGTTTGGATATGGTTTCAGTTTGTCCCCAGAGGCTCTTGTGTCAGAAGCCTGGTTTTCAGTGTGGTGATGTGGTGACTTGGGGGCTTAGCAGAGCATCTTTAAGTCAGTGAGAATGTGCCTCAGAGGAGATTGAAATCATTCTTGTGTGACCTCTAGTTAGTTCTCCCAGAAGGTTGATGTAAAGGATCAACCTGGACACTCAGGGGCCTCTCTTGACTCTTCTCATACCATGTGACTCTCTTCCACACATGTGTACCTGCCATTGCAATACTAGCCATCATGAGGTCCTTGGTAGAGCTTAGTTGAGGCCCGGACCCTTCAGAACTGTGAGTTAAACAAACCTCTTTTCAAACTAAAGTTGTTTACCTTCAAGTGTTTCAGTAGAGCAGCAGAAAATGGAGCAAGACTGTGTGGAAGCACACCGGGGCTCTTAGCTGCCCCAAGTCTCGTGGAGGAGACAAAGGTAGGTTTTATTACAAGGGATAATGCTAAAATACTTTAATTGTTCAGGATTCTGAGAACTTAGGGATTACTTTTAAATCACATTCTTAAGATTTTCTTAAGCTGTCATAGTAAACAGTGGTGGTGGCCAGGAAACAAACACCGTGTGATTACGTGTAGTTAACATGGCCTGGGTAGTGTATGGTTAGTGTGCTTGCTTTTTGGATCTAGGAGTCCCATATATGATGTACAGCTAACTGTAATGTTCGGTAGGTTTCAGTAGGGAGTCTTAGACTATGCACATGGGGAGAGAGGGAGGTTGAGGGACACAGGGAAGGGGGACCATTCTATAGTGATAAGTCTTTCATCTAGACTTCTTTTTTTCATCTAGACTTTTTAAGCATGAGGAATATGCCAGGGCAATGCCAGTAGGGATAAACTGAGGGTGTGTGATGACATCATAGTGTCACATTGTGGTGTCAGCACCATGATGTCAGCATGATAGTGACATTATATGAGGTCAGACTTATAGTTTTATACCTTGACAATGTTGTGGCATGTATCCCCACAACAGTCTCATACAGAATTGGTCTCCTGCCCTAAAGATCTCTGTGCTGCATTCATTTGTCCCACCCTCCTCCCTGACCCCTCGGAGCCCTTGTGAATTTTCCATTTCCACACTTTTGATTTCTGTAAATGTCAGACATTGGGAGTCATGCCATCTCTAGCCTCAGACTGGTTGCTTTCACCTTGTCAGATGTACTTAATGTTTCCTCTTATTTTATCTGGCTTGGTAATTTATTTCTTTTTTTCCCAAACAACAGTTTGTTATCTGCATATTTTTCCATTCATCCACGGGAGAGACATCTTGCTTGTGTCCAGATGGGTGGAATGCACTGGCTAGTGGTTTGGTTTTGCTTTTGTCAACTTGACATAAGCCAGGGTTGTCTGGGAAGAGGGAACCTCAGCTGAGGAATTGCTGCTACCAGACTGGCCTTGTAGGCAAGTCTGTGGGACATTGTCTTAACGATTGATGTGGGAGGATCCAGCCCACTATGTGATACCACCCTTGGGCAGGTGGTCCTGGGTTGTATAAGAAACCAAGCTGAAGCCGTGCAGTGTTGGCGCATGCCTTTAATCCCAGCACTCGGGAGGCAGAGGCAGGCGGATCTCTGTGAGTTCAAGGCCAGCCTGGTCTACAGAGATAGTTCTAAGACAGGCTCCGAAGCTACAGAGAAACACTGTTTCGAAAAACCAAAACAGAGAGCCACCTGTCAGCAGCGTTCCTTCATGGGTCCTGCTTGGGTTCCTGCCCTGCCCTCCCTCAGTGGTAGACTACAAGGCTGTAAATGAAATAATCCCTTTCCTCTCCTAAATTGCCTGTGGCCGGTGTTTATCACAGCACTGGAGAGCACACAGTCGGGGGAGTTACGGTTTAAGCTGCTCTCAGAACTTGTGTGCAGGCTTCTGTGTGGAAAACATTTTCATAACAAAGCAAAATTGCTGGGCCATATGGTGAGAGTGTTTTGTTTTGTGAGAGTGTCTGTTGCCTTGCAAAGCATCTGTAACATTTTGCACTCCTGTTGAGAGTTCATGTCATTACATGTCCCACCCACCCTTGGCATTATCATTATTTGGAATTTTAGCCACTCAAAAGGCATGTATTAACATTCTATTCTTTTAATTTGCAAGTTCATGACAAGAGGGATGGATATCTTTCCTTGCTTAACTACCATGTGTATACCTTTCCATGATTAATTTGCCATGTGTATACCTTTCCATGATTAATTGCCATGTGTATACCTTTCTTTCCATGTTTAATTACTATGCATATGCCTTTCTTTGATGAAGCATCTATCCAAATCTTTTACTCCTTTTCAAACTGAGCTGTTTTCTTATTAGTGATTTTCAAGAGTCCCTTATATGTTTAGGATTCAAGTCTTTTATCAGAGATGCATTTTCCAAATGCTTTCTTCTAGCTCACGGGTTTACTTTTCATTAATGTAACAGTGACTTCTTGAGAAGTAGATTTTTTTTTAGTTTTTAAGATTTTTTTTATTGATTTTATTGAGTGCTACATTTTTCTCTGCTCCCCCTCCCTGCCTCTCCCCTCCCCTTCAGCCCTCTCCCAAGAACCCCATGCTCCCAATTTACTCAGGAGATCTTGTCTTTTCTACTTCCCATGTAGATTAGATCCATGTATGTCTCTCTTAGGGTCCTCATTGTTGTTTAAGTTCTCTGGAATTGTGATTTGTAGGCTGGTTTTCTTTGCTTTGTGTTTAAAAACCACTTATGAGTGAATACATATGATATTTGTCTTTCTGGGTCTAGGTTACCTCACTCAAAATGATGTTTTCTAGCTCTAGCCATTTGCCTGCAAAATTCAAGATGTCATTTTTTTCTGCTGTGTAGTACTCCATTGTGTAAATGTACCACATTTTCCTTATCCATTCTTTGGTCGAGGGGCATTTAGGTTGTTTCCAGGTTCTGGCTATGACAAACAATGCTGCTGTGAACATAGTTGAGCAGATGTCCTTGGGGCACCATTGAGCATCCTTTGGATATATACCCAAAAGGTTACAGAGGTGAGACCACACACAGCATATGCAATTCTGAGGCTGGAACAGGCTAGGCAAACACTCTACTCTCTGGGCTGTATATCCAGTCCCCAACATAGAGTTTGATTCTTTGTATCTTAGAAAATGCTCTTTGTGTTCTTGTGGTCAAGGACGGTTTTGGCTTATGGGATCTAGGCTCTGCAACTGCTTTCCTTCCGCACCTGGACAGACTGCCCTGCGGTCACCTGCCCCAGGTGTGCCGAGTGGAATCCATGCCTCATTCTCATTCATCTCAGCTGGGCTGACCGCAGATTGGCCGGTCTCCAGTGACGTAGCTATTCTTTGCCTTCTGAAACCTCAGCAGGTGTTTCCCGTTACCTCCTCAGTGCCGAGAATTCCTGTTTGGCCTGAGGATTGTCTCTATCCTTGTCTTTGGAGGAGAATTTTTCAAGTCCCACAGCTTCAAGTTTTCTCTCCCCGCCGCTTTCCATGAGGCTTCTGAGACACCACCCTCTCCCCAGTTTCCCCTTTGGTTTCTCCATCTCCATCTGTTTGAGACAAATTACTTGACTTTGCTACTTTGTAACCCACAATTCAGCTTTTCCTCTCCAGTTGCCAGAAGCTATCAGGCTTTCTTCCAAAAGTTAGTCTATTTTTTTTTCTTTTCTTTGTGACTGTAGAACATTGTTGAATATTGGTGCCTGGCTCCTGTCCTGGAGAAGATGCATTATAGTTACGTGAGGGCCTTTTCTAACCACTCTGATATTTGAGTTTTTTGATATGTGAATCATTGCCTCCTTTCTCATGCACAGAAATTACCTATGATTCTAGATCAAGGGTTCCTTGAAGATGCAGAGAGAAGCTGCAGGGATCTCGAACAGTGTTTTTAGTGAGCACAGGGTTGGGTGGAACCCATCACCCTGGTTGGACTGCACTGGTAAGACTCGTTCCATGATCCTGGCTGCTCATTGTTCCTCCCCTTGCCATTGCCATGTTCACAGTGCACTGTCTTGTGAATGGAAGGGAATCCCACCAGAGGGAACCAGCTTCCCCACTGCCACAGGCTGACATGTTGAAGTGCATTGTGGGTCATATCAGCCACGTGAGGTATTTCTCTTAGTCTTTCCTCATCCTTCCTTTTTCTGGACTGTGTCCTTCCCATGATAATATTTTTGTTTGCTTTTGTCTGACATGGATTTTGAATTCAGGCAATTCCATGACCCAGATGACCTAGACAACTTACTTCCTAAGTATCTGCAGGGGAGTTACCTGATGCTCTCAGTCCCACCATCTCCTGTCTGTAAAAAGTGGCTGCTAATACCTTCCTACCCCAACTTCTTGAGCAACGTAAGCAAGGTACCACCTGTAAAGCATGGACCACGACCCAGGACTTAGTGTGAGTCTGCCAAAGTCTGCAGTGAGTCTGCCAAAGTCTGCAGTGAGTCTGCAAAAGTCTGCAGTGAATCTGCAATGAGTTTGCCAAAGTCTGCAGTGAGTCTGCAGTGAGTCTGTCAAAGTGCATTGAGTCTGCAAATGTCTGCAGTGAGTCTGTCTGCCGTGAGTCTGCAAAAGAGTGCTTAGAAATGCTGTCTCTACCTGTTTGAATAAAATTGATTTGCCCAGAAGGCTAAGAAAAATCCGATAAACTAAATTGGGGGTCTCAGATAGGGCTTCGTGATGTGAAAAGATCATTCTGCAGTTGCAGGGGGATCAATGACACAAGACAAGCTGTCTGCTCACGATGGGAGACCAATAAAAACATTTCCTCATAACAAGAAATGACAAAGCAAACAGTGGCCTTGGTAAGATAGTGGCAGTCAGTGAGACCTGGAGGACTCAGTCTGGAAGTCTTTGCTTTCCTTCTCCAAGCTGAAGATAAACAGGGAAAAGGAAACCCCAGCTGATTTATTTATTTACTCATTTTTTTTTCGAGACAGGGTTTCTCTGTGCTATTTACTCATTTTAATCTACTCCTTTGGTTAGCACACAGAGAAGTTGGTTTCATTGTGACATGTGTGTCATTATACTTTGTTCTGCCCCTTCACTGGCTTCCCACATCCCCTTTGCTGTTCTCTTCGTCCCTCAAATCATTCCAGTTTCTGCTTTCACACCACATGCGTCTGGCTCTCCAGTATTCCTGCTCCTCCTCTCTTTAGACGCCTTTCTTACTTCTTACTGGGTTCAACCTCCGCCCCTCCTTCACACACACACACACACACACACACACACACACACACACACACACACACACACACACACACACGAGTCTAGGTTCTTTATTTTAAGTCAGGCTTATTTTGCTTAACATAATGATCTCCAGTTCTATCAGTTTCCCTTCAAATGTCATGATTTCTCTTTTCAACTGAATAGAATTTCATCATGTGTATTACCACATTTTTTAATTCCTTCATCTGTTGATGAGCATCTAGGCTGGTTATACTTCCCAGCTGTTAAAAATAAACATGGATATGCAAACATCCCTGTGTGTGTTGACTCATATTCCTCTGGGCATATACCCAGGAGTGTAAATATGGTCATATGGTTCTAGTTTTAGTGTTTTCAAAAATCTGTTGGTCACTTGTATTTCTTTCTTGGAGGACTATTCAGCTTGTCAGCTCAATTTATTGATTGGATAATTTCTTTCTTTGTATTTAATTTTGAAGCTCTTTATGTGCTTGTTTATTAAACATCTCCTGACTCCCTGACATTGGATATTTAGCCGGCAAAGGATTCTCTCTGGTTCTGTAGTTGCCCCTTCACTCTGCTGGGGGTCTCCGTTGCTTTTCCATTCCATGCAATTCCAATTGGAAAATCCAACATTTTAGATGCAAAGGAAATAAAGTAGAAATTCTTAGGCTTTATGGTGTTAAAGCAGAAATACAATTTTATTGATTTGAAATTTTATTTTTCTTGTATGTTCTCCTTAAAGTATTAAATCTGGCCTTCATAAATATTCATTAGCTGAGGAAATAAGAAAATGGACCCAGCATAAGGTGTCAGCTCAGACAAACTCAACACTCTTGGTGAGGCAGGCCCCAGTGGACCAGACTCATTAGGAAACCCTCAGGCTCCCCTCTCAGGTCAGTGATAACTCAAGTAGAGAGCAGGGGGGTAAGATCTACGGATGAGGGACTTAGCTGCCCTGAGTGGCTTCAGGAAGCATTGTCTTTGGTGACAGATAAAGAAGTGTCTTTGGGACCCTGCTTATCACGTTCAGTTTTGCAGAGAAGTGCCAAAAATATCTTTGTCTAGTGAGTTCTTACTCAAACCTACAAAGCTTTATTGAATATTTTTCATGTCTAATGTATCAAGCAGCGACCTGGATTCAGAGGGTGATAAAGGATGTAAAATTTGTTTCTCTTTGATAAAGGATGCACTGTTTCTGTTTCCAAAGAATTTGCCTTGTGGCTTTAGAGATAAGACCTGGATAGCGAAGCAAGGATAGAAAATAAATGCTATTCCGAGGTAACCATGGAAGGTTCCACAAAGCATAATTAATGGCTGATGACTTCACAATGATACATGAACACTTGGAGCAGAGACTGGACATGGCATGTGTTTTTAGCTTTTAATTAAAAAATTTACTGAGAGGGGGAGGGAGGGAGGGAGGAAGGGAAGGAAGAGAGGTATTTGTGCGTATGAGGAGGGCGCGTGGCAGTCAGAGGGCAACTCTGTGGAGCTGGTATCTCTCCTGCCTTAAGTGAGTTCCAGCGGTTGAACTCAGGTTGTCAGGCTCTCATTGGGCGGCATGGCCTTTTACCTATTGCGCCGTCTTGCTAGCATGATGATATGCTTTAATAAGAAGATTTGAGTTAGATTCTCTTTTTTGAGTTATTTAATTCAGAATTCTAAATGTACAATTGAGTTTTGCCTTTACAAAATGCCATTCTAATGGCATAGGCAATCTTTACTTTTTATTTTTTGAACAGAGTCTCACTGTATAGCTCCGTCTGGAGTGTGATAGGACTAGTAGGCTGGCCTTGAACTCAGCCTCAATCGTTCTGCCTCTGCCTCCAGAGAGCTGGAACTGTAGGCACAGATCACCCCATGCTTTTGCTGTCTGGTTGCTTTCACTTCCCACACTGCTGTAATGTCCATCTCGGTGAGAGTACTCAGCAATATGAAGAAACCAACATACACTACCTGTGAGATTTCTTGGATGGAGGAGGAGGTGGTGGTAATGGTAGTGACGGGTGGTTTGCGGGGGACAAAGGGAAATTTCCTTCACTCTATGAAGGTTCACTGCCATGAACTGATGATAGACTGAGACAAGAACACAGAAATGCATTAATATGTGGTATGGGCTAGATGTGAGATGACGCTCAAAACTCATTTTGATAGCCTTGTCACCAGCACAGTGCTAGGATGAGACTGGATTATGTTTGCCCTGATAGAGTTCTTTAGAGGCAGTGGAAAGTAGGAGGGGAGGTGTCACTTGAAGAAGTCACTAAAAGTGTATCCCGGAAGGATGTAGCTTGCTCTTGATATGAACAGTTATTCTGCCTCTAACCATTGTCCATGAAGTTTCTGCCTTGCCGTGGGCCTGACCACTTACACTTTTGAAAACATGAGCCAAAGCAAACTCTCTTTTAAGTTGCTTCCTCGGGTATTTTCTCTTAGCAGTGAAATGTAACTTGCACTGCATGAACAGGGAAAGAAAACGCAGCATGCATGGAGTAACACCCAACAGCAGGGCTTCTGTGGCAGTTTGAATGTAATTGCCCCCATAATCTCATAGGGAGTGGCACCATTAGGAAGTGTGGCTTTGTTGGAATGGGTATGGCATTGTTGGAGGAAGTGTGTCACTGTAGGGGTAGGCTTTGAGGTTTCCTATGCTCAGAATACTGCCCAGTGTATCAGTCAACTTCCTGTTGCCTGCAAGATGGAGTCTCAGCTCCAGCACCAAGTCTGTCTGTCTGCCTCCATGCTTCCCACCATGATGATAATGGACTGAACCTCCAAATTGTAAGCCAGCCATTTTCAATGAAATGTTTTTTTTTTTTTTTCATAAGAGTTGTTGTGGTCATAATGTCTCTTCACAGCAATAGAAACCCAAACTAAGACAGCTTCCCTGCAGGGTCCAGACTCCTGAGAGGAACAGATGCTTTGACGGGGGAGAATTTGGGGTGTCTTTGAAGTGGCTGAGGGCAAGTCATAGGAAGGACACAGACACAGGTTGCTTTAGGAGACAAAATCTCTCAGGTTAACTCTGAGAGTTGTCCTCACATAAATGAAAACCATCCCAGTGGCCTATGTTGGGCCCACTGACCCAAACCCAAACCAATGGTCTTGGCTTTGTTTTTGCTTGATGAACAGCAATTCCATTCTTCTAGGAGAGAGTTATCAGAAGGTCTCCCTCCCACCGGTGGAAGAGTGAAGGGATTTGGAGACAAGGGAGGGATGCCAGAGAGAAAGTTGGAGGTGCTCCTGTTAGTTCCTACACCATTTCCTGGGCCCTAACAGTGGCATGAGTCAGAGGACTGTGCTGCAGAGACATGTCCTGACTCTGACAGAACCCCTGAGTCAGAGACCTGCACTCCTGGATGCTCAGCTCTGCCTCACTATGAATAAATCTATTCCAAGTCCAGTTCCTTCCTTATGCTCTCATGTGCTGTATTTTCTCCCCGCCCTAAGCTCGTTTGCCCATTCTTTGTTTATCTGCCCGTGCGCCCATTATCTACCCATTCTCCTATCATCTGCTCATTTTCTTATTCATCATTTGGGAGCCTTTGCTGAAGGCCTCTGCTGTGCTAGGCACTGGGCTGTGAGCAGGTCAAACAACAAACAAGTCAGTTTACTCCAGGCCTTGGGAGGGCCCAAGCTTCAGCACCAGGCAGATGGAGGTTGAATTTCCAGATACTGGCCATGAAATCTTGGGAAAGGCATGAACCTTCTCAAGTCAGTCAACCAACCTATAAAACAGGAACAGCTTCTCATGATAGACCAGACAACCTGTGAGTTGCCTGGCTTTTGATAGCTTTCCCATAGATACTGTTTTTATTCTTTGGGCTGCTGTTGAACAATTAAATGAATGGTCAGTATAGCTGTCTTCACCTTCAAAGCCATCTTAAAAATGGGTTGCAAGGGCTAGGAGAGTAACTCTTCCCTAATGTGTGGGAACTTGGGTCAGTCAATAACACAGCAAAAATGAAAACCAATTTCAAAGGTTTTAATGTACAGTTTCTATTATCTTAGTCTACCTTATGGACTGTGGATGGGCTGGGCTTGTGGTTAGTGCCCAGCAAGACCTCTGACGGAGTGAGAGGGCAGTGTGACTGGTCCAGGGGATGAAACCTCAGCAGAAGTTAGGAATGATGCAGAGAAGTTGGACTGAGGCAGGCGTCAGCAAAGATGCTGCCTTGGGAGAGTTTATAAACTATGAACTTGCTTTGTGAAGTTCTCAGTATCTGTATTCTATTCTGCAATCAAAAATGTTACTGTTTTGTAGCAATGATGTAGCAATCAGAAAACCAAGACAAGTCAAGTCTTAAGTCTGAATAGAATGTATATAGCAGTTTAGAGCTGATTTGACTCCTGGGCCTGCAGGGTCCTCTAATCAGAGCAGGCAGAAGGGAAGACTGGTTGCGGGCCAGGCAGCTTGGATACAGGCTGCTCCGACTGTGAGCCCTACTGAATGTGCCACCCTAATGTATGTCTGTTTGTTGGAAGGATCATTTCAAGATGAGGCAGTTAAGAAACAACAGAAGGAGAAGAAAAGTGAACTACTTTGCCCATGTTAGCTTAAAGGAAGACATGCATGGCCATTTGTGAAGGCGTCTCCAATGGACTCTCAGCATCCTAGAGCACCAAGGGACTCCATGATAAACAACCCTTATCTTCTATGGCTTTCCCCGAACATTTTCCTTCTTACAATTTCCTGAGTCCAGAAATCGTTCCTTTCTCTTTATCTTGTTGAAACTGTGCAGTTATTATCTTTTGTTGAGATGGTGTGCAAGTTCTCTGGACAATGTCTTTCTCTGGCTCTTTCCCTTTCTTAATGTATAAAAAAAAACCCTCCATATGCATCTAAGATATCAAAATGCAATTACAATTTTAAGATGGAAATCTTCCAGTCCTCAGTCTGAATGACAGGGCCCAGCGGTTGAACTGGCTAGGATGGGCAGAGGGAAGGGTTTTTGTTTCTCTCCCCTGTGCTTGTCATAGTTCTTCAGTTGGCACTGGTCCAACTCTGACGTGTCCACAGTAGGAGCCATCCTTCAGAGACAGGCCTGGGTAATATACCTGAAGGATTCGAAGCCAGTGCACCACAGGCAAACCAATGTACTCAAGTTTATCGTGGCACCATTTGTGGTACCCAAGTTATTGTGGCAACCTAGAAGTCCATTGAGAGATGAATGGATAATTACAGTGTGGTGTGTGTACATACTCAGGTTTTATTTACCCATAAAAAGAATCAAATTCTGTCATTTGCAGGAAAATTAATAGAAGTGGAGATTATCTTGCTAAGTGAAATAAGCCATACTCAGGAAGACAAATACTACATTGTCTCTCCTGAACAGAATGTAACACGTGTATACACATGTCTGAAAGTCTATGATATAGTGATATGCAAGTGTCATAACCTCTTGCTTTGTACAATGGCACATGGTAATACTTTTAAAAGTTATGTAAGGAAAGGCCTTGGTGATTTATGTGTCACTGTCGCGCCCCGTCCGCCAGCAGAAGGGACGCAGACACCAGGATTCTTCTCGATCACGCTTTATTAAGGCGCTTTCTTACAGCTGAAGACAGGAGACCCAGCTCACCGAGACCGGCGAGCTTATATAGTAAAATTCTCTTGCCTCTGAGGTGTCACTCAGCAATTGGTCAGCTCATGGCGCCAGATTGACAGGTCGTCAGGGATCGGCTAGATCTGACATCGCCTGTTCGGGAGAGGCGCATGTGCAAAGCACTTATTTACGGGCAACTGGAGCACGGAACGGCGGCCACCTCTGTGTGTGGTCGCCAACAACAATGTTGCAACCTGCAACATGTCACCTTACTTCTGGCTCTTGGGTTCTGCCTCTAGGATCCTGGGCTAATTTGCCCTTGACCCCAGGTAGCCTCAGATGGCCCTCAGCCACACAATTGCTCTTGGGTGCATGCTTTTCTTTATGGTCTCAGCCTTTCCTCTTACTAACTAGATCTTGAAGCTGATACTTTGGTGATTTTTTTTTCAACGCTGGCTCTGAGCTGTGGGGGAAAGCCTGCTTTCCTCATGGGTGCATTTGCTTTCTCGTCTACTCTCAGACAGACAACCAAAAAGCAAGCTCACCATGAGCCAAGATCAATCTCGGGGGTTGACGCAAAGCACTCCAGCGATGTCCTTCATAGCTATCAATCCACTGACACTGGAGTGCCGAGGCAGGGCACTCAGAAACAAGGGAAGCAAAGCAGCTCTCTTAATCACGGACAGGCAGCTGAGGACATTAGAAACCTGGGACGGGGCGAGCTGCTCCCCACTGGCTCAGGAAAGTTACCCATGACAGAAGGAGTCTTGTCTGCACATCCCTGACCTGCGTTTAGTTCTACCCAGGGTTTTTACAATGAGGGCTCACAGGAGTGGCTGACTAAGCACTCCATGATGTCCTAGGAGGACTGTCAGAGCCTAGACTGCTGCTGGTATCCTGCTCATGTGTTTATGTGGCGCCCCAAAGAACCAGTGTTCTGAAACACGTGCTTAAAATCTAAAGATGCACAGGTCTCTTTTAACCTTCTTGTCACACTGCCAGTGAACAAAGAGCGTGTGACTTCTCAGTCTGACACTGGGATGGGGGTCTCTGCTCTTCACCCACCTTGACTCAGTTCGTGCTCACTCCACAGGACCAGCCACTCGTCGTATTCTGCTTCTTGGAATGCATTTTTCTTTACCAGAAAGCACCCCCTTTTAACATTCTCCTTTATAAGTCACGATGCTCTTTCCAAGTTTACAGCCAGCTGACTACTGTAGGCCACCGTGTAATGGTTGCTTCCTATGTTGCTCCTGCACCATTAAACACTGCTGACTGTGTGCTTTGTGGTCAGAATCCCAGAGAAACAAACCTGAGCAACTTCTGGCCTGTCCTTGAGAAAGCTGGAGGGAAGGAAAAATGCAGTCTCTCAAAAGCTATGTGACTGGAGAGGCGGCTCAGAGGTGGAGGGCAGTTGCTCTTACAGGTGACCTGGGTTCAGTCCCAGAACCCAGTTGGTGGTTCACAATCATACTTAACCAGATCCAGTGACCTCTTCTAACATTTACTGGGCCATGCAGATGAAACACACATAAAATAAGATACATCTGGAAAATATCTTTTAATAAAAGCTTAAAAAACTATAGATAAGATTTAGAGGGGACAGAAAAGAGGGTGTTAATTCTCTACTAGGATGGAGGTGACAGAGAGATGAGAGAAAGTGATGCCATCTGTCACAAAGCTCCCTTCCTTAGCAGTAGCCTCTGCACACACATGTGCCATTAGCCTTTCTGGTCTTTATATCTACTTGAAAATGTTGCTGCAGGAAGCCGTGATTCAGATGTGTCTCTCTGCAGACTGACTGAAGCAGAATCCCACAGCTGCAAATGAGAACTGGGTATCTAATCTACATGTGTGACCCCGGGGATCATACATGGGGAATTTATCCCTGGGGATCATCCCTGGGGAACTCATACACTGCCAAGCAAGGGACTTCTGGGTGCAGGCTAATTCTCAAACTGAAGTTTGCATGGTGTCACCTGGGGTCTTGTGGCGTGGGCATGGCTGGGCCCCACCTCTGGGGGCTCTGGCTTACGTGGTCTTAGTGGAGGGCAGAGAACTGTGTTCTAACAGTTCTGTGACTATACTTTGGAAATTACTTTTGTCTGCTAAGACTGCAGTTTCTTTTCCCCTCTGGGGAGCACAGTGTTCCATATATGTAGCCAGACCATGGAAATTTGTCGCTTCAAATGAGGGCCTTAGCTTCCTCCAATCTTGAGAGCACTTACTTCTGGAAAGCCCTTTCCTTTGGATGCTTTCTTGTCTAGAGGGATCTGAACACCATCGGCTCTTTCTTGCTGACTCAGGACCACTGTAGTGAACATCCATTATGGTTGTTCTCAGAAATGCACATGGGGTCATATTTAAGCCATCTGACTCCAAGGAGTCTGAGACTGCTCCAGCCAGCCCAGACTGCCGTCATAACAAACCAGGGCAGGCATGGAGCCAGGGAGGGGTGTGCGCGTCCTTCTGTTCTTTGGCAAGTACTGGTCTTGTGATTGTGTGCTTATGAAAAGGCTTTGGGGGGTGCCAGGGAGGGATCTGAGGGGGTTGGGCTCTGGAAAGAGCTTCAGACAATGGCCGTTTACCTCAGAACAGAGGCCTTCCAGTGTTTCCACAACAGCAAGGCTGTACTATCCGCTAGCTTTACTGTTCGTATAACGAAACACCTAAGATAATCAGGTTATAAAGAGAAAAGGTTCATGTCGGCGCATAGCTTTGAAAGTTTCAGTTCATGACTGATTGGTTCTATTGATTTGAGGCTGGGACAAAGTGGCACCTTATGGTGGGGAGTGTGTGGTGGAACAAAGCTTAGGGTGACTGGGAAGTGGCCAGTGTCTCACAGTATCCTCCAAGGGGACAGACATCTCCCAACAACCTAAAACCTCCCACCAGGCCCCATTTCTAAGAGTGTCTATCACCTCTCAAGACAGAGACCAAGCCATGAACACGTGAGCCTTTAGGGGACATTTTAGATCCACACTATAGTGAGACTGTGGTGTCAAGCTTCAGTGCCCGTCAGCTTGGTGACGTCCTATTGAATGACAGGTTTGGGTTTCATGTTTTTTCTTTCTTGCTATTCATAGTTATCTTTTATTATGCACCGTTAGGCAGACTGGGTTCATACCAAGATGAACCAGGCACATGATGAGTATGCTGCCCGGCTGGAAGGGATGTGTGTCCTTGGCTTTCCTGAGACATTGGATTCTCTTGGTAAAATCTAAATATATTTGTGGTGGTTTGCATAAGGATGGTCCCTATAGGCTCATATTGGAATACTTGGTTCCCAGTTGGTGGCCTATTTAGGAATGTGTCCTATGTCCTGGTAGGAGGAGGTGTGTCACTGGGGGCGGGCTTAAGGTTTCAAAAGTCCGTGCCAAGGGTTAGTCCCACTCTCTGCTTCATGCCCGTGGATAAATGTAAGCTCTCAGCTACTGTTCAAGTACCATGCCCGCCTGCAGCTGCCATGCTTCCTGCCATCATGGTCATGGACTAAGTAAGCAAGCCCTCAATTAAATGTCCACTTTTGTATGTCGCCTTGGTCATGGTGTTTCTTCACAGCAATGGAAATATTCATGCCTTTAAACCATTGCATACTGTCTGTGCTCTTTTTTTTCCGAGACAGGGTTTCTTTGCGTAACAGACTTGACTGCCCCGGAACTAGCTCTTGTAGATCAGGCTGGCCTTGAACTTACAGAGATCCATCTACCTCTGCCTCCTGAGTGCTGGGATTAAAGCTATGTGCCACCGCTGCCCAGCTGCAGACTATCTTTTTAAAAGGCTTTTCTCAAACAATCCCAACCTGGTACAAAATAGCAGATGCTTATATTATCAAGTTACACATTTAATCAGACAAAGACCCAGTGCACTATTCCCAATACATGCTGGCTTAGAATGTGGGTGAGGGGGATCTCGCTTCCTTTGTATCACAAAGTTTTTTCCCCTTATCTTTGAAAATAAACATTTCTCATACTCCTTCCCTGCTTTGATCTGTACCTTTTAAAAAGTATTTTAGGCTGCATTGTGACTGATACAGATGCTTGGGTCAGGAAGGGGAAAGCAGCAGCTGCCTGTGTGAGATGGCAGTGCTAGCTGGTCTCCATGGCCGTAGGCTCGCTGTGTGGCACAGGGCGTGCATCTTTTTATTTAGTTCTTTTAGAACATCTCTGGTTTGCCTTGGCACTGGCTTCTGGGTTAGTGCCAAAGCAAGTATATGGCTGGCTTATTGGTTCATTCTCCTCTATTTGCCTGTTCAATAGGCAGTAGCTAAGTCAGACTGGGTGCTAAAAAGACCCCTGCGGAGACACGGTTTGTCATGTCCATCTGAAGTTCATGTTAGGGCTTGAGTGTAAGTGTTGGAGTGTGTCTGTGCCTGGCATGCACAAGGACCTGAGTTCAAGCTCTATCCCTGGAAAGAAAGAAAGCAGGAGGGAAAGGAGGGAGGGAGGAAGGGAGGGAGGTTCCACTGGTGAGAGTCAGTTACCAATGTAATAGGGGGCAGGGCCCTCAGAAGGTCATTTGGTTCTGTCATGGGGGAGGGGAGGCTGTCTTTCCCTCAGTCTCTTCAGCATACTATAACAAAACACTGTGGAATAGAACTTGTTTCTCACAGTTTGGGAAGCTGGAAGTCCAAAGTGAAGGCACCAGTAGATTCCATGTCTAGTGAGGTCTGATTCCAGGATAGAGGCTCGCAGCAGCATCTCATGGTAGCAGAAAGAAGTGAGCACGGCATACCTGGGGGAAGGAATGAGAGGAGCAGGAGATGGACTTCTCCCCGGAGTCATCTCTTAAGGATGCTAACCACATCTATGAGGAAGACCTCATATGATTTAGTCACATCCGAATGCAGTTACATTAGGGTTTAAGGTTCAACAAGGAGTTTTGAAGAGATACAGACACTTAAACCACAGCACCCCGTTTCGTTCTTCTGACACATGAACACTCCGCAGTCTTGGAAGCAAAGTAAGCTATTGCCAGACCCTGGGTCTCCAGGGGCCTCGAACTTGGACAGCCACCCTCTCACACTAGGAGAGATAAGTTTGTATTGTTTATAAATGATCCAGTATGTGGCATTTATCATCACAGCAGAGCTTAGACAATGGTTCTCTGCACTTTGAGCTTCTAGACCCTCCTATGGGGGATTTCTGGGGAACAGCCCAGCCCAGCTTGACTGGTTACATTGTGCTAAAAGAGACTCTTGAACTAGGGCTGTGAAAGTGTAGGAATGAGCTGTGAGGAGGAAATTAGAATTGTCTCCTGCCAGAGAATTCAGGAGGAGCTATGCAGCCTGGCTCCAACTCCACCAGAAACTCGCTAGCCCACTTTAAGCGAGTTTTCAGTTCTTTTGCATCTAGATTTTTCATTCTGTATCAGATTAGGATTTTTTTTTCTGTACAGTGGTAATCATATCACCCCCCCCCCAATCTAATGGGAACACATATTCTAGAAGTATCTTTTGTCCTTACTTGTATCTGATTTTAATGGAATGTTACCAGTTGGTTACCTTCATCTGGTATCTAGTTACATCTGATGTCTACCCTTAACAATGGTTTGTTTCTCCAGTGAGATGCCATTGGAGAAAACTAATTTTCCATTTGCAAGTGACAATCAACTGGAGATAGCTTCTGGGTTAGGAATGAGCTTGTGTCTTCCACTCTTAGCTCTAGGACCCCGTCTGATGCTGCAGTCTCTTGTGGGTTCATCTGTGTGCCTGTTGTTTCTAGAAGGCTTTGTTTCTTTGGTGTCCTTCATCCTCTCTGGCTCTTATAATCTTTCTATCTCTTCTTCCACAGGGCTCCCTGAACCCTGGGGAGAGTGATTTTATGGAGACACCCCTTTTAGGGCTAGGTTTTCCAAGTTCTCTCACTCTACTGAAGATTGTCTGGCCATAGGTCTGTATTTGTTCCCGTCTGCTGCAGGAGAAAGCTTCTGTGATGGCTGAACAAGACACTGATCTATGAGTATAGCAGAATGCCATTAGGAGGCATTTTGTTGCTCTGTTCCTTTAGTACAACTGTAGTATTTGGCTTTCACCTCAGTTCTTCGCCTGTCTAGTCTCAGGTTCTTGATGGGTTCCATCTCATGGAGTGGGCCTTAATTCAAATCAAATATTGGTTGGTTATTCCCACAAGCTTCACGCCACTATTGCACGTGAGTATCTTGCAGGCAGGTGACCAATGTAGATCGGAGAGTTTGTAGCTGGGTCGGTACTTACGTTTCTCTTTTGGTACAGAATACCTTCCAGCGTTCTGAATACTAGTCTGTAGGAATGAAGGCTCTAGGTAGGCACCCATCTGTCTTCTCCAGGTTCAATGAGTGCTGTAGGTGTTGTCTTCAACAATAGGGCCTTACTATTGGCTTATAGAGAGACACCAATACCCTTAACAGTGACCTGGGTTGTTGTCTGGGTTTTCCTACAGGACCCCTTTGGCCAAGAAATCAGTTATATGAAACCCATTCCTAGAACTTGAACTTTCATTTCTTGATGAGAAACATCCAATTAGGGCTGTGTCATTAGTTGGCAGTTTCATTTAGATCCCCTTCATTTATGTATATATTGTATGAAGCTTCTATGGTGTCAGATTTCCATATGACCCTTCAAATGGTCCTTAATTGTACCTTTCCCTCCCCACAATCCCTCCCTCATTTCCCTCTCGCCTTTCTTGTTGGATCTT
The DNA here is from genome assembly GCA_004026605.1 of Ondatra zibethicus. Classification (NCBI taxonomy): domain Eukaryota; kingdom Metazoa; phylum Chordata; class Mammalia; order Rodentia; family Cricetidae; genus Ondatra; species Ondatra zibethicus. The sequence goes on from PVIU01001242.1 coordinate 83,161, forward strand.
CCTATTCTAGTCCCCATCCTCATCCATATCAAGCTATTCTATTTCCCCTTCCCAGGAAGACCCACCACCACCCCAGTCCCTTACACTCTACCTAACCTCTGTGCTTATATGGATTGTAACTTGTTCATCAATGACAACATCCACATGTAAGTGAATAAGTGAATACATGTAGTGTTTGTCTTTCTGTGTCTGGGTTACTTCACTCAGGATAATGTTTTTCTAGTTCAATTCATTTATCTGCAAATTTCGTGATTTCATTTTTTTTTAACAAATGGATGAGTGATTTTGCTCAGTAAATGTACCCCATTTTCTTTATCCATTCATCCATTGACAGGCATATCGGTTGTTTCAAGTTTCTGGCTAAGATGAATAGAGCAAAACTGAACATAGTTGTGCAAGTGTCAAACACGGTCAAGTGGTAAGATGAAGTATATTTGGGTATATACCCAAGGGTGGAATAGCTGGAACTTGAAGTAGATTTAGTCTCATCTTTTTGAGGAACTGCAGTACTGATTTCCATTGTAACTGTGCAAGTTTGTGCTCCCACCAGAAATGGAGGTGCATTCCCTTTGCTCCATATCATCATCAACAAGAGTTGTTATTTGTTTTACTGATTTTAGCCATTCTGACAGGTGTAAGATGAAATATCAAAGTCGTTTTGATTTTCATTTCCCTGATGGCTAAGGATGTTAAACATTTCTTTAAGTGCTTCTTGTAGTCAGACTTTCTTTGGACCACCAGCTCCTGAATAATGATGTAGAGACTTCTTATTAAGTATGAAAGTGTGGCCTTTGCTTAGGCTTGTTCACAACTAGCTCTTAAAATTTTAACCCATTTACTAGGAACATACTTAAACATAATAAAGGCAATATACACCAAGACAACAGTCAACATCAAACTAAATGGAAAGAAACTCACAGTGATCCTACTGAAATCAGGAACAAGACAAGGTTGTCCACTCTCTCCATATCTATTCAATATAGTCCTTGAGGTCCTAGCTAGAGCAATAAGACACCAAAGGGAGATCAAGGGGATACTAATCAGAAAAGAAGAAGTCAAACTCTCACTATTTGCTGATGATATGATAGTTTACATAAGCGATCCCAAAAATTCTACCAAGGAACTTCTACAACTCATAAACACTTTCAGTAATGTAGAAGGATACAAGATTGACTCAAAAAAATCAGTAGCCCTCCTGTACACAGATGATAAATGGGCTGAGAAAGAAATCAGAGAAACATTACCCTTCATAATAGCCACAAATAACATAAAATAATTCAGAGTAACTCTAACCAAACAAGTGGAAGACTTACTTGTATGACAAGAACTTTAAATCTTTGAAGAAAGAAATTGAAGAAGACACCAGAAAGTGGAAAGATCACCCATGTTCTTGGGTAGGTAGAATCAACATAGTAAAAATGGCAATCTTACCAAAACAATCTGCAGATTCAATGCAATGTCCATCAAAATCCCAGCAAAATTCTTCACAGACCTCGAAAGAATGATACTCAACTTCATATGGAAAAGCAAAAAACCAGGATAGTCAAAACAATCCTGTACAATAAAAGAACTTTTGGAGGCATCACAAGCCCTGACTTCAAACTTTACTACAGAGCTACAGTACTGAAAACAGCCTGGTATTGGCATAAAAATGAACAGGAGGACCAATGGAACCCAATAGAAGACCCGGATATTAATCCGCACACCTTCGAACACCTGATTTTTGACAAAGAAGCAAAAAATATCAAGTCAAAAAAAGAAAGCATATTTAACAAATGGTTCTAGCATAACTGGATATCAACATGTAGAAGAATGAAAATAGATCGATATCTATCACCATGCACAAACTCAAGTCCAAATGGATCAAAGACCTCAACATAAAGCCAGCCACACTGAACTTCATAGAAGAGAAAGTGGGAAGTACACTTGAATGCATTGTCATAGGAGACCACTTGCTAAATACAACCATAATAGCATAGACACTGAGAGAAACAATTAATAAATGGGACCTCCTGAAACTGAAAAGCTTCTGTAAAGCAAAGGACACAGTCAACAAGACAAAACGGCAGCCTACAGAATGGGAAAAGATCTTCACTAACTCCACATCAGACAGAGGGCTGATCTCCAAAATATACAAGGAATTCAAAAAATTGGTCATCAAGAGAACAAATAATCCAATAAAAAATGGAGTGCAGACCTAAACAGAGAACTCTCAACAGAGGAATCTAAAATGGCTGAAAGACACTTAAGGAAATGTTCAACATCCTTAGTCATCAGAGAAATGCAAATCAAAACAACTCTGAAATTCCATCTTACACCTGTAAGAATGGCCAGGATCAAAAACACTGATGACAACTTATGCTGGAGAGGTTGTGGGGTAAAGGGAATACTCCTGCATTGCTAGTGGGAGTGCAGCCCCTTTGGATATTCATGTGGCAATTTCTCAGAAAATTAGGAAACAACCTTCCTCAAGACCCAGCAATACCACTTTTGGGTATATATCCAAAGGATGCTCAATGGTGCCACAAGGACATCTGCTCAGCTATGTTCATAGCAGCTTTGTTTGTCATAGCCAGAACCTGGAAACAACCTAAATGCCCCTCGACCGAAGAATGGATAAAGATAATGTGGTACATTTACACAATGAAGTACTACACAGCAGAAAAAAAATAAGGGTATCATGAAATTTGCAGGCAAATGGATGGAGCTAGAGAACATCATATTGAGTGAGGTAACCCAGACCCATAAAGAAAGACAATTATCACATGTACTTACTCATAAGTGGTTTTTAAACATAAAGCAAAGAAAACCAGCCCACAAATCACAATCCCAGAGAACCTAGATAACAATGAGGACTCTAAGAGAGACATACATGGATCTAATCTACATGGGAAGTAGAAAAAGACAAGATCTCCTGAGTAAATTGGGAGCATAGGGACCTTGGAAGAGGATTGAAAGGGAGGGGAGCAGAGAAAAATATAGAGCTCAATAAAAATCAATAAAAAAATTTTAACCTGTTTATATTAATCTACATCTGCCACATGCCTCATTACCTCTGCTCAGTACTGTGCATCCCATTTCCTCCATGTTTGCCTGGCAAAATCTGTCTCCTTTATTCCCAGAGTTTCTGTCTCTGCCTAGAAGTCCTGCATATCCTCTCCTGCTTTATGGCCATTCAGCTCTTTATTAAACCAATCAGATGATGCTTTGACAAAAACACATCTTCATAGTGTACAAAAAGATTATCCCATGACATTTCTGCCTTTTTGTCTAAATAAAAGGAAAGATTATAACTCTAACACAGTCAAACTCTATACAATAAGAAGAATTATCTGGTAAGAATTACATTCACAATGTCATGTCTGTTTGTATTTGGCAAATTTAGAGGAAGTACTCTATTATTTGTCCTATCTTGGTGAGCCAAAGTTTTATATTTAAACCACTTTCTATTGCAACTTGTGTTACCAACCTAAAAATATTTTTTAAACCTTAAAACATTTTATTAGATAAACAATTTAAGCTTTTATGTCTCTCAACCTTATAAACTTTACATCTCTTTGGTGAGTTTCTTTTTTGAATTTGATTAACAAAGAATATGGCAAAACTATAGCCATCTAGTCTTCAACCCTATCAGAGACCCAAGAAAGATAAAATATTACCTCAGTAAACAGGAAGTACAAAACAAGCAACTTCTAAAACTATCGAAATGACAAAGACAGCTGGCTGCCTGGACAGTCACCCAAGATCCCTCTGCAATTTTGGAGCATCCATCTTTGACTTTTAGGCCTAGACTATTTGACAGACTTTTCTGTGAAGCAGGAATTTTGAAGGACTAACCTACTTTCTTTTGGCAAAGTTTGGCAGTCACCTTCTTTTATGTACATTATTATATCATCTGCAAATAAGGATATTTAGGAAGAAGTCAAAGTATCCTTTCTTTCCCTTTGATATCCATCTATTATCTTAGTGTTTTAGCTAAGACTTTAAGTACCATTTTGACTAGATATGGAGGCAGTGGACAACCTTCTAGGTAGGGTATTTCTGAGATCCTGCCAGATGTGGCCTCTGCTAGTTCTGGATGGAATGTGTTATATATTTTTTGTATTGGGGCTGACACTTAGAATGTAAATGGAGACAGAGAGGGAGGAGAGGCCACAGCCAGCAGTCTGTCTCAGAGCTGGGAATGAGACTGGAGGACTGGATTTGGAGATGAGGAGAGAGAGAGAGAGAGAGAGAGAGAGAGAGAGAGAGAGAGAGATCTGAAGATATCTACATGCTTCCTTGGCCTATCCACTGTGGCTGGGCAGTTCCCAGGGAATGCCTAAGGAAGGTGAGGAATATATTAGGAGATCTACATGTTCTGCTGGAGATGGGGACAGAGGGACAGGGAGGCTTCAGCAGATGGTCTGCTACAGAGCTAGGGATGAGACTGGGGGCTGGACTTGGAGGACAGGATGGAATGTGATGGTTTGAAGATGCATACCTGCTTCCTTCTGCTTGGATCTCTCCAACTTCGGGGAGACCAGCTCTTGGTGACTGCTTTTAGGTGAAACTGCTGGTGCTTGTTTATGTCTTGCCTTCTGAAGATTCTGATAAACCATTAGGCAAAGCCGAGTCAGGGCCATAATTTCAGGGCTGTTGATTTTGGATCATGATCAGTCTTCATATGCTCTGTTAGGAATGAAATGTCAAGATAGTCTGTGTGAACTGTGAGCATGGTGCTTCTAGTCTGTGCAGCACCTTCAAGTTCACACTGTGAACAGGGAATGTTCTGGGCAAAACGAACAGGTGATTTATACAGGAGGTACACAGCCTCTTTAGCCACTTTTATTTTTATAATACAAGCTCCTTTTCATCACAATCCTCAGTAAGTAATGGCTTAAATCCGGGTTTTGCTTTCAGGCAACCTGAGGGTTGTTGCCTCTCAGAGAGAAAGGACCATGGTAGCTGTCTTCTACCACTATTCTCAGATTCTGGGACCAGCTATAGCATTGTTGAGAAGAAACACTCCCCTGGCCTTTATAATTTTAAGGGCCACTTAAAGATTCTATGTGTGATTGGGTGAGATCCCAGAAGGGACTGCCCATGACTTGGTTGCCATGCTGATATTTTCAGGCAAGACAACATATGCCTACGGGAAGGAGCTTATTGTTGGGGAACTGATGGCTTGGCATGAAAATGACATCACTTGTCAGTTTGATTTGGACCAGATGAGATTAGGTCCATTCCATGTAGTGTAGCTGCAGACTGGATTTGATTTAGAATCACCATGGAAAGATACCCCTAAGTGTGTTTCTGAGGGTGTTTCCAGAATGGCTTAAATGAAGAGAGAAGAGTCACCCTGCCCTGAGTCTGGATGGCTGCATCTTATGAGCTGGATTTAGTGACTGAATAAAAGGAGAGAGGTAGCACCAGCATACAGTGCTCTCTGCTTACCCCCTGGGGACACAATGTAACCAGCTGCCTCTCCCTCCCCCTGGGGACACAGTGTAACCAGCTGCCTCCCCCTCCCCCTGGGGACACAGTGTAACCAACTGCCTCTGTGGGCCCATATTTCTTATAAGATATTTGCAGGCAGACTCTAACCATGCTTAATTTCCTTGGCAGCTGCAGACCTGCTGCCCATAAGACAAAGGCCAGGAGATTTGGCTCCTTTCCCTTTATTGTCCTGTAGATCACCTGGGAAGAAGTGTTCCTTCCAAAGCTGGTAAATTAAGTTGCAGGTGTTTTGCTAACCCAGGTCCCCCAGAAAAGGAATATTAATGAGGATTCCACCTTGGTTTACCTGAGGGATAAGAGGTGTTTGGAGAAAATGTGAGTAGTTCTTCGGGATGGAACAAGCCTGAGATGCCCTTCCAAGATGACTGTGTGAACTGTGTCTCGTTATTTCTACGCGCCTCTGTACCAATATACTTAGGATAAGATAAATAGTTTCTATGTTGGGGCCCCGGTTCCCAACATAATGGCACCCAACGTGGGGATGACCACTGAACCTTGAGTAAAGCCGGAGAAAAAGACAAGAAGTACAAAAGAGAATGTGGTGCTGACCACTGAACCTCGGGAGGCAACGTGGATGAACCTCGAGAAGCAACATGGATGAACCCCGAGAGGCCAACATAGATAAAGACCATGAGGATTGATTGCTGAATCCCGAAAAACATTGGACAAAGGACCAGAAGGACGGAGGAGAATGTGAGGCTGATCCGCGAACTTCAAAAAACAAGGAAGAACTGACCAGACAGGAGAAACCCACGAGAAAAAATTGGTGGATACGTGAGTTATGTGCACTTAGATAACAAAACAAGACAGTAGTATCGAAAATAAAATTTGTAAATACAGAAATATGGGACAAGAGAAAGCAATCGGATGGCTATGCAGTTGATTGAAGATATTTTAAAAGACAGAGCAGAGAGAATACAGCAGGATCAGATACAAGAATTTTTAAAATTCATAGAGGAGATATGCCCTCGGTTTGCCCAGTGTAGGACCTTAGACATAGCCGTATGAAAAGAAGTAGGAACGAGACTCCAACAACATTATTGTAATTATGGACCAGAAAGCATCCCAGAAGATACGCCTTATTTCTGGATGCTAATACAGGAAAGGTTGGACTTAAATCCTGACCAGCAGGAGATAGTTCCATCAGCTCCACCTGAGGAGTTACTAGATACTCTTTCAGAACAGAGCAGTTACAACAAAACCAGCTTCAGCTCAAATAGTTGAGCTGTGGGCTGTAGCTCTGGTGTTTAAGAATTTTGCTAATAAGGCTTTTAATCTATATACTGATAGCCGGTATATTTATAATGTGTTGCAAGTCTTGGAAACAGTGCCATATATAGGAACTAGCAATAAACAAGTTAAGATATTGTTTCAGCAGATTCAGGAAGCCATACAGCATAGAAAGTTACCATGTTTTCTGGGACATATCAGAGCACATTCAAGTCTTTTTGGTCCATTAGCTAAAGGTAATGCTCTAGCTGACGAACTTACAAAAATAATTGGTCTATCTCAGATTGAACATGCTTACCAATCACATGCTTTGCGCCATCAAAACAGCCTAAGTCTAAAAAAAGCAATTTAATTTGACCAGAGGAGCTGCTTGCCAAATTGTTAAGCAATGTAAAAAATGCCCACAATATCTACCTGTGCCTCATTTGGGGGTAAATCCCCAAGGACTGCTTCCTAATCTCATATGACAGATGGATGTAACGCATGTTACTGAGTTTGAAAAATTGAGATATGTGCATGTGATAATCGATACATATTCAGGATTCATAATGGCCGCAGCACAAACTGGAAAAGCTGCCAAGCATGTAATAACTCATTACTTAAAATGCTTTTCATGCATAAAAACCCCAAAAGTAATAAAGACGGACAATGGGTCTGAATATGTTAACAAAACTTTTCAAAAATTTTGTACTCAATGGGATATCATTCTTAAGACTGGTATTCCTTATACTCCTCAAGGACAAGGAATTGTGGAACATACACATAGCTCCTTAAAAACACAACTCCAAAAAATAAAGACAGGGAGGGGACTGTACCCTCAGGCACCACACAATGCCTCGAATCATGCATTGTTTACGTTAAGCTTTCTAAATACGGATGTCCATGAGCAATCAGCTGCGGACAGATTGTGGCATGATGGTACAAAGACCACTGTTGCTAAAGCAAGGTGGAGGGACCCTTGCACTGGAATATGGAAAGGGCCAGATCCCATATTAATATGGGGTCGAGGCCGTGTCTGTGTTTTTTCCCAGGATGAAAACCAAGCTAGATGGCTTCCAGAGTAGGACAGAAGACCTGAGATAACCGCCCAGCAGGAGAACCGGAATAAGAACAGCACAAGGGGAAACCGGTAATCCAGCTTTCCCAGCCCCCACAGAGAGGAGCGCCTGAGCGAGACCTACAGCTGGGCCACTCTACACTGCAGGGTGCCATTCTGCCTCCGGAGACTTCAGACAAAGAATCCTGCTGAGATGACTTCACTATGATGGCTGCAGCCTGCAGTGGTTTGAACCTGTTTGCTTCAGAACTGAGATGCAGACTGACACAGAACTCATTTTTGATTAAAATATAAAACCTAAGAACTAAGACCTAAGCTTTCCCCTTAGGGAAAGAGAGACACAAATAAAGAATGACTAAAAGCCCTCTTTACTTAAGAAGGGAACAGACTAATGGCTTAACAGCTGCTCAGAGACTGAAAGTGGTATTTGATAACAACAGATGGTATTATACTCTTACCCTTAATAACCTGATATTTACAACTGCATATAAGATGGTGAGAAAACCTTTGGTATTGACCAATGATACTAAAGGGTCGGTACTGACTGACAAAATATTAAATTATGACACAAAAAAACATAACTGGAGAGTCGGTACTGACCTACAGTACAAACTATGAATATGCAAAAAGATAATTGGAGATTCGATATTGGCCGATTATGCGAAAAACTTATGACTTTGACTTGTTGCTATTGGCAATTACTAAAAAGAGGTTGTGACACGGTGAATGTAGAGAGTTGATGCATATGCTGAGAATATTAGATCTAAGTGGTGTTCTAAACCAGTGAAAGAAACATTTTCAACTCGGGCGATTCTACTCTCCTTTAATATAGGAGACCATAGCCTTTGGGAGCATAATTATTCATAAAGCATTATGATTTATCCTGACAAAAGGTGTGGCTATTGAGACACAGGGCCTGAAAGTATATTTCTCTCCACTAATCTCTTTTCTTTACAAAGACCAGCAGTCAATGGGGTTTAAAGCTTCTTCTTTCCCAGATGCCCAAGACAGGAACTGACATGGGTCGTTGTCTGTTTCCAAAGACGAAAAAATTTGGGTAAAAAAAGAGGACTTTGTCCAAAACAGGCGTGGTTCATCTGTCCTGTTGCAGAAACACAGGGGTTATTAAAATTTAATAAGAGAGAGTGAATTGTGGGCCCATATTTCTTATAAGATTTTTGCAGGCAGACTCTAGCCATGCTTAATTTCCTTGGCAGCTGCAGACCTGCTGCCCGCAAGACAAAGGCCAGGAGATTTGGCTCCTTCCCCTTTATTGTTGTGTAGATTGCCTGGGAAGAAGTGTTCCTTCCAAAGCTGGTAAATTAAGTTGCAGGTGTTTCGCTAACCCAGGTCCCCCAGAAAAGGAATATTAATGAGGATTCCACCTTGGTTTACCTGAGGGATAAGAGGTGTTTGGAGAAAATGTGAGTAGTTCTTCGGGATGGAACAAGCCTGAGATGCCCTTCCAAGATGACTGTGTGAACTGTGTCTCGTTATTTCCACGCGCCTCTGTACCAATGCACTTAGGGTAAGGTAAATAATTTCTATGTTGGGTCCACGGTCCCTGACATGCCTCCTTCTCCCCCTGGGGACACAATGTAACCAGGTGCCTCACCCTCCTCTTGCCTTACAGTCTACACCATGATGGACTATACTCTCAAGCTGTGAGCCAAAATAAATCCATTTGACCTTCATGGATTTGAATTTTCCGGTACTTTATGACCTCAATAAGAAATGTAAATAATCCTCCATTCTGATTGTGCGTTTTTCTTTCTGGAAGGCCCACTTCAGATTATAGAAGATGTCTTTGTATTTTGGTTTCAACAAAGTGCGGAACAGATTCTTGCCAAAGTGAACTTGTAAGCCACGATATTGCCCATGTCGTACAGACACCAGGAGACACAGGCACACAGTAGGTATTCACTAGAGGAGGAAAGCGAAAGCGTGAAGAACTCCACAGGTCCCTGTGCAAGGCCAAGTTTAAGTGGCTGGAGGCAGTTGGTTCTGTGCTTTTGAATCAAGACTGGGCCCATCTTGTAGATGTGCAATAAATGTAGGCCGCTGTTTCCTTCTCTGATTTTACCTGTTCTTCTCCTCTGAGGACTTAGTGGGCTGTGTCTTTGTAGGAAGGATGCAGTATGTGTGAGCCAGGACGATCTAGGAATGATGCTTCCTTAAGTGACTAGAGAGAACTATCCAGTGAGGAGCCCGCAGGACCTTCTGCCCCTTACTGATGGATTTCTGGTTCCGTCTTGCTGGCTTTTTTGTGCTGGTATTTCCAAGGGAGAGAGGAAACAGTCTCCTTCCCATAGACTGCTGGAGCACCCTGGCATCTACCTTAGGTTAACATGATTATATGTAGTGTGAGCTGAGAAGATTAAGGTTCATTTTCAGAGCTAGGTTTCCCTTTGGTGATACTCACATCTCTGCGGAAATGCCTGCTCCAGTAGATGTGAGCTTATTCTAGCTTGGTGCCCTTGTGAGAATATGTCACTGGGGACTATGTGGGAAAACGTGGGAATAAATAGCCTGGGGCTAGAGGAGGGAGGAAAGCTGTGTTCTTGGGAAGACAGAGGGGAAGAGCTGTGGAAGCCTGTCATTTTGGTCTTTTATCAGCCTGTTCCCAGAACCTTGAGGAAGAGCTACCTTAGGCACCCAGGATCCTTCCTCATCATTAGGAGTTTCAGTCATTTTATTAGTTATTTTCTCATTTCCACAATAAAATACGTGGTGAGGTTTTGGCTTTTGGTTTGAGAGTACAAGCCGTGGAGGCTGGGGAGCCCTGCTGGCACACCACGCCTGGGCAGATTGGGAAGGAGAGAGTAGCAGGAAGAAGGACTGGCTAAGGCCACCCCATCCATTTCCTCCCCAAACACCTCCTAATGTTTCCACGACCTTCCCAAATGGAGTCATCAGCTCTGGATCAAATATCCAAAACCGTAAGCCCATGGGGGACTTTCCATATAAAATCCACGGCACATAAAGAAATAAGTTTTAAAAGCCAAATTATTCCCATTGTAGTTAATTTGGAAATGCGGTTTGCATTAATTGCTGGAATGTTAAAATATAACCTATAAGAGAAACGAGAATTACTTAGGACTGTCAGGTAATTGAAGTGAACCAGTAAATGGGCACTCTAGAGTATTCCTGTCCATTTATAGAGGCGGTTATGACTCTTTTTTGTAGATTTATTTGCCTGATTTCTCACTCCCCAGAACATCCCCATTCATAACATGTCTAGAGAAATGTCTATGAGGCTGGCAAACAGGGTTTACTTCATTTAGAAGAGGCTTATACAAGAATAGCGGGTGGAAAGTGATAAGCCGTTGGAAGACATTTCAGAGGGGAAACAACGGAGGGTCTGAAAGCAAGTGGATGAAGTTGCAAAGGCTGTTGCCCATCAGGGAAGGCTTCCTTGTCTCTATTGAAGTTGAAGAGGCTGTCTCCCGTCAGGGGAGGTTTCCTGCCCGCATTTTGTTGGGAAGTTCTACATGGATTCCCAGAGAGGTCATGGTTACTCACCTGGTGAATAATTCAAAGACATCAGCATCACATCAGCACCGTAGCAGGGGTACCAAGCTGTCTTAGGTATGAACTGTGATAACTAGGAACTCACAGAAGGAGGCCCTGTGGGATAGTTCATTCTGAGAGCAGACTCCATAAGCTCTCAATTTACATGAGAGAATAAATTATTGTTCTAATAGGCTTTAAAAAATAAACATGATGTGGTGGTTTGAATGATGTCACTTGCAAATCTCAGTCATTTTAATAGTTGGTGGCACCATTTGGGTAGATTTAGAAGGTACGGCCCCGATGGATGAAGTATGTTACTGGGGAACCGGCTTTGGTGTGCACTGCCCCTGTGCTGCCTGAGGTTTGAATGTGAGCACTCAGCTGTTCTTCCTGCTCTCGTCACCATGCCTGCCAGTGGCCATGCTTCCCCGTCATGAAGGTGATGGACCCTGTACCCACAAGCCCTAATAAACCCTTCCTTCTGTAAGCTGCCTTGGTGTGGTGTTTAAGCACAGCAACAGAAAGGGAGCAGATGGCAGAGAGTATTTGTCATCCCAGTCTGCCACTGGCCCAGCTCAGTCACTGCTCAATTCTTTCTTCCAACCTTCTCCGTGATTCTTCCTGCATACCTCAGTCTTTGGATCCAACCCTTGTTCCAGGGTTGTGTTTTCTCTTTTGTCCTTCCTCAGGCGGTACTTAGGGCAGCCTCATATGTATGTATGTATGTATGTATGTATAGAGATATGTATGTATGTATGTATGTATATATATATATATATATATAGAGAGAGAGAGAGAGAGAGAGAGAGAGAGAGTCGAGTGCAGAGTTTTTTCTACTCCTGCTTTTCAGTCTCCCCCTCTAGTAGTGTTTTAAATCACAATGGTGCATTTGTGCGTGTGGTGTGTGCGCAAACATGCATGTGTGCACATTTGTGTGCAGGAACATGTGCACTTCTGTGCATGTGGAAGTCAGGTGAGTGTTGACTGTCTTCCTTTGCTGTTTCCCACTTTATCTTTTGAGACGCGATCTCTCGCTGAACTGAGAGCTCAGCTGGACTGGCTGGCCTGGGCGCTCCAAGGATCCGTCTGTCTCCAACCCTGTCCCTGCACACTACACATGTACTGATTCTCCCACTGTTTACATGGATGCTCGGGACCCGAACTTTGGTCCTTAGGCTTGTGCCAACACTTTAACTACTGAGCCATCTTCCCAGCTCGTAGTACGTTTTTATGATAAAAATTACCAATAGCATGTTCTTATTACTCAGATCTCGTGGCTGTCACTGGGCTTCACTCTTGGTGCCTGTGCATTTTATGGGTTTTGACAAAGGCAGAGAACATGTGTCCACCATTACAGCATCCCATGGAGCATTTCACTACCGAAACAGTTCATGCCTTTGTTCAGGTCACCCTTCCCTTCTGGTAAGTGCCAGCAGCTCCTGCTTTGTGTTTGTGTCTTCCTAGTTTTGCCTTCTCTCGACCACCAGAGTTGGAGTCCTACCATGAGCAACCCTCGTCAGCCAGCCTGGCTTCTTTCTCTTGGTAGCATGCGTTTGCATTTCCTTTTTGTCTTTTCAGGGCTTATTTCCTTTTAGTGTTGTATACTCTTCCAGCCCCGCTCCTTCCAGCTCACTAGAGCTCCCAGATGCCTCCCGGTGCAGAGACAAGAGTCAGAGGGTCAACATCCCTTGGGCACTGAACTTGAAAAGGTGCCTTCACTGGGAAAAAACACCTCTTTGAAGCTGTTCCTCATGACATTTGACATGTTTTTACCCTGTTGTGATGGATGGAGGAAGCCCTGGTTTCTTGTGCAGTGGACTATCCTGTCTCTGAGGTATTGCAGTCAGCATCAGCACCGGCCATTATTGCTGCTAGTCTGTGCTCTGCTGTGTGTTCTTGCCCAGGGTGATATGGACAGTCCTGGGTGTGGGCTAGTTTGGCTGCTGCAAGGTCCTCACAGTAGGTCTAATTTTATTCATGTGGTGCTGTGGTCCTTCCTGGTCAAATGTTACTACATCCCCCCTCTGTTTCAGTAATAAAATCGTAGTTCAGGATCCCAAGTGAGCTGTTCCTGAGCTTTAAGGTTCTTGCCAGACCAGTGGGTCAGTGGGCAGGAGCTCCCTGTGTTTTCCGTAGGGGTGAGTGGGAAGAAGCTCCATGTGGTTTTCTGCGGCAAGGTGATGCACTCACCCTGAGAAAGACTGACTCTTTGTTCAGTTACGGTGCGTGCCCTTTGTATCTAGGTTTTTTGCAAACTGTCACAAGAGTATCTCATTAATTCGTGCTGCCTGTAGGGTTATACTTAAATTGGGGAACGCTCTAATCTCTGATGTGCCCTCATTCTCCATTCTTTGATTGGATACCTCAAGGCTACTAATTTTGCATATTTAACTTTTAATTTCTGATCTTAGATGCAGAAAAAAAAACCCCGAGGTCCCCTTGAAATGCTGCAGAAGGAACCACTTAGAAATTAAAATAATGGACTCTCGGCAATGATACAAGGGTTTTTAAGAATGTGTTGGGATAAAGCGTGGCTGTGATGCTTGATTTCAGGGTCTTTAGTTACAGTTTGCAAATTCACATATTTCATGCGATTGTAGTTGGACAACCTCTGTTGTTTATTTTCCCTTTCTGTCTGGATTGTCCTGAAAACAGTATTTTCTAGAGCTAACACGGCTGGCCAGACCAGCAGGCTCTCATCTCCTGTGGGCTGTGACGCACGCTGTCTGCTGAGAAATAATGGCTGCAGGCTTCATAATAATATCTACTAATACTGTCTATCGTGTCTGCTTATAGAAAAGGAACTCAGTGGGTCTCATTTCCTTTAGGGAAGGAAGGAGATGGTTACAGGTATTTGAGTATCACCCTGAGCTTAATTATGCTCAAGCATGAAAAATATCAGAAACAGGATGGGGTACTGGACATCTAAGATTCAATATCTCGATTTTAATTCCAAATACCAGAGGAAATACTTGAGTTGTAATAAGAACAAGATGTAAAATAAATATCTTGAAAGAGTCAGTGGAAAAGGTGATTGAAGCCTTTGCATTTTTTTTTTAAATTGTGGGTTGGTTTATTTTGCCAAAGTGGCATTTTACTTTCCTGTCTCAAAACTTTAACTCTACTGTCAAGGTAATGTGCCTTCAGGGGCCTCTTCAGTGTGATGGCCTTGCCTCTGAGATCACTTTTACAAAGATGTTCATTTTCATTATTATTTTTGAGGCCTTCATACATGTGTGCTGTATTTACATCATGCCACCCTTCCCTCCCACATCCTCCTGCCAGATTCATGATCTCGTCTTCCGTGTCACTGTACATGTATATGTATAGTATATGTATATGTAGCAAGTCCTTTTAGCTTATGTACATGTGTCCAGGGATGACCACTGGGATTGCAGAGCCTAGGTAGGAATTTTTCGCTAGAGGAAACTGATTCTCTCTCTCTCTCCTAGCATCCACTGATAACCTGTAACTCTGCATCTGTGGGTGGGAACATGTGGAATTGCCCCAGCCATGTTGAAATGTCAACGTACGATACCTTGCTTGGCTTATTCAGGCAGCCCATGTTGTTCCAAGTTTCTGGGTACCTTTTCCTTGTCATGTCCAGGGGACACTCTCTGACAGCAGGTGTCCTGGCCTCTGGCTCTTACACTCTTTCCGTCACCTCTTCCGTGCTGTGCCCTGAGAGATATAGGTGTAGAGTTTGTGTTGCAGACTCATTTGGGACTGGACACCTGCAGGCATTTTTTTTCTACGCGTTCTGGCCAGTTGCGGATCTCTGTAACAGACTTTCTCTCAGCAGCTGGTTGGGTCCACATCGTCTTAGAGATTCTACTTTTGGCAACTTGTAAAATTGGATTCTGCCCCCTGTGGATCTGCAGCTCATATTCAAATTCTCATGGTCATCTGATCAATCATTTCCCTTTGTTGTGGCAATTGACACTGTCATCTGTCCAGTCCCGTGAACTGTACCCAGCTGTTCTTAGCATCTCTGCTGGGCTGACTGTCCTCAGGGATGCTTCTCATCCCCCGCTCCCCGATACTATTGTTCTCTTTGTCCATCACAACAATATTAGCAAATGACAATGGCTTATTTATAATGCCATCAAAGCTTGATGAGTGTTTTTTTGAAGCATCTCATTAGTTTAGCAGTGGGCTACACAAGCTGTAAGTCTTAACCACCAGCAGATTCATTTGTTAGTCTGAGGGTGTCCCTGATGCAGCTTGTGCTGTGTCCTTGCCAGCCAGCAGCAAGGAATCCAAGGTGCCTCCACATGGCCTGGTTCTTGTGAGGAACAGGGCAGTCTGAGAGGAGCCCTGGATGAAGAGGGACAATATGGCAGCTACTGTATGGCCTCCCACTGGCTAGACACACGAGTTTTCACAAACCCTCGACCTTCTCAGGGTCTTGTGCATAATCAGGACTAATAGACCCTGCCATAAGTATACTAAATGTTGGTCTCTATCATGCTACGAAGGTGTTTATATTGTTAGGTGATAGGAAAGACTGCCTTAATAAACTAGGCATATCCATATGGTGAGATGGAGGATCATAGTTTGTCAAAGTTTAATTATAAATTGGGCATACTAAGAGAGCAGTGATTTAATTGTATTTAATAGTTTTAGCAACGACTATCATGGTGTGAGTGAGCAGATGAAACGTGGGGCTCAGACCCACCTGCAGTCTCTGGCATTTGTGGGATTCTTAGAACATTCCCTGGAACAAACCAGGGGTGCCTGTGTTAGAGCCAGAGGCAGCTTTGTAAATGGGTGTCTGTCTTTACTTCTCACATTGGGAAACTGACCCCTGGAGACCAAGTGAAGACTTGTCATAATCAGAGCCATGTCTGGACCCGGGGCTTCTGTCTATGTCACCACAGGTCTGAACTCCTAAGCAGGTAGAAAAAAGACTCCAGTTCACAAGATCGATGTGGCTGTTCTCAGCCCCAGGAGTAGCCCAAACATTTCATAAGCCTGAATTCCTCTTACATATGTTATCCCATTATGGGAGTTTCTACCTTCCTAATTCAGGCTTTCTACATACTAGATAAACCTGGTGGACATGGTAATTTTGTTTTTCAAAGTTCCAGAGTACAAGTGGCCCTGGATTTTATTGCCTAGTTTGTGGCTGGTTACAAAGTGGGCCCTTTGTTCTTGGAGAATTGTCCTTGCTTAATTTATATATTTTCCTCTCCTTCTGTGCCCTCGGCACCACCCAGCTGGTGTTTTGTCTTTTCATGAGTCCTTTCCCTGGGTGTCAGTAGCACCGACTCATGTGACAGGTACCTTGTAAATAATTAACCAAGGAAAGCACACATTTCAGATGCGCCAGGCAGAAGAGCATCCGTCAGTTCAAATGAAATAAGGGGAGGTGTTTTTCTGAGGCACCCGTCACTGTAAGGCAGTGACAGCTATGATTTTCCATTGAATTTGCATTTTCAGCAGTATACACACACACACAGACACACACACACACACACACACACACACAAACACGGCACAGAATGTGGTTCACCATCATATGTTTGACTGTGATGGTGTTGGACTACTTGGACATTTTTTATTAATTTATTTAGTAACAATTTATTAAATTAGCATATCTACTTCCTTATTGTCTTCTTGTGGTGAGCCCACAAGTATTATACAGTAAATGTACAGCTGACAGATCTATTGGACTATCCACAGGAAGTGTATACGGACACTCCATTTAGAGTAACCCATTTTTGAAGAGCTATGGGGCATCGGCCCTTTGGATAAGACACTGTCGATTCCATAGAAATCTTGTGAAATCACAGCATTTCTCTGTTATATAGTATCCCACAGTGTATAAACCTGACTTTTCCTGTAGGACCACTGGATTACCCCCCTCTCCCCGTACCATGAAGCCATGGTGTGAAAAGGATTCAGTCAAGTCCTTGTTCTCATAGCCAGAATCTACATAAAAAATAGTTTCCCCACAGACTTTCTTTATTGACGGTAGTCACTGATTAGAAAGGAGCCCCATACAGGAGGTAACATGTCTGCTCTAAGAGCAGACTCAGGAAGCTGTAATCTACTGGCCTTCTGCTCTGACTTAACAGGCTACTAATATTCTGTATTTACCCTTCCACCTTTGTATCAACTAATATAAGATCATAACCCAGAAAATTAACTGTTTATACAGGAAAAAGGCCTGAGTTGCTAAAACTAGCTTCAGAGAGAAAAATTCTCACCTGGGCACCCTGCTGGAGTCAAAAGCAAGGTCCCCAGAAGAGATTTCTTTTAGCTCAACCAGCTAGATGCTAACACAAATCAAGCCTGCAGGTTAGTGTGGCTACCTTGGCTGTGTTCCCAGCTGCAGGGGAACTTCACAGCCACGCCCCCTCTGAGACATAAGGCACCTCCTTGCCAGATTCTATGAAAATGTGTGCTTGGTCCTGTTGTTACAGTCTCTGGGATTGTTAACTTGTCTGTATGCTTATATAAACTGAAAGCTTTGTGGAGATTCCGTCCCCCCTTTTTTATACCCTTATGCCCTTAGCCTTATACTTTACCCTTATGCCTTATGCTTCTTCTTTTCCTACCTTTTTTTTTTTTCATCTTCCCCCATGGAATAAAGAAACATTCAGGAAAAACATGCCTGAGTCAGTCATTCCCAAGCCAGTTTTCGCTTGTCATCAAAGTCTTGTCCTGAACCCTGTGGGGGTGCTGAGGCTGGTACTCAGTAGCTCCCAATACCTTCTTCATTGGCCAGTGAATCGAATCACTACCAACAGGGATCCCACCATGGAGCCTAACTTCTAGGCAGTGCTTGATAGCCCTTGCTCGTTCTCAGCCTGGTACTCAGCCATAGATACTGCCATTAAAATATGCCCCCACGACAACTGTGTCCCATCTGCACAGCTGAGGCCATGTAGGTGCCAGGCCACCGCCACCGTTCACTTGGGGGCTGTCCTGATTCCCATCCCCTTCCTGTGTGAGTCGCTTTTTTTTTTAATTTGCTATGGCAAAACACCTGGAGAAAGCGTCTGAAGGAAGGCAGGGTTCGTTTTGGCTCGCAGTTTGAGGATAGAGCCCACCATGGCAGGAAAGGCATGGTGGCAGAAGCGTGAGGTGACTGGTCACATTGCATCCGCAATCAGAAACAGAGCATTAATCAGCCCATTCATCATTCCATTTGACATCTGAATGATCTCATTAGGCAAGTAAGAGGAATATTATTAACTCCACGGTACAGGAATAGGAACCCCTCATAGCAAACTTGGTGAGCCTGTAGTCAAATAGTGTGACCTAGATCAGTTAGTGGAGCTACTGTATTTCAGTGGGCCCTAAACTTCAGAGTATATGAATATTTATTTATTATATTTCAGTGGGCCCTAAACTTCAGAGTATATGAATATTTATTTATTATATTTCAGTGGGCCCTAAACTTCAGAGTATATGAATATTTATTTATTATATTTCAGTGGGCCCTAAACTTCAGAGTATATAAATATTTATTTATTATATTTCAGTGGGTCCTAAAATTCAAAGTATATGAATATTTATTTATTATATTTCAGTGGGTCCTAAACTTCAGAGTATATTAATATTTATTTAATTTCTGACAATATTTGGGTCAGCCTGAAAAATCTGCTTTTAAATCAAGCAGTGGGAATGACTTAAGATAATGTGTGTGCGTGTGTGCGTGCACACGTGCAAGTACATGTGCATGTGTGTTTGTGTGTGTGTGTGTGTGACCAGAGGTGAAACTCAGGGGTGAAACTCAGGGCCTCATTCTTGCGAGGCAAATACTTTACCCCTGAGCTACGTCTTCAACTCAATTTGAGGAAATTCATCTTTTAATACAGTGAGGTGCTAGATCACAAGGAGGCACAGTAGCCTGGTCCCAAGGAAACCCCACCATCTGCTTTGAGAAACACTGCTTGTTATGCTAGCAGAGTGCCTGGCACAGCATAGATGTTACCAAATGTTCATTCATCTAACAAATTCATTAACAAATCTCAAGTCAGTATCCGCCACTACACACAGAATTGAAGCATCTAGGGCTACTGAGATGGCTCAGTGTGCAGGTGCTTGCCATCAGCACCAACAACCCTGACACCTACAAGGTAGAAGGAGACAACCAAATCCCACAAATTGTCCCCTTACCTCTCCATCCATGAGCCATGATGCACACATGCCTTCCCCCAAAACCTTAATAAATATAAAAACAGAGTTTAACGAAAAGCAAAGAGGAATAGGCAACACGCATTGGACGCAGCAGCGCCTCAGTTTTATTGTGGCACTGTTCAGTGGGCCTTTTGAGTGCCTACAAGAAAAAATTAACTGGTTCTCTGTCTCATTGGCAATACCTTAACCCTGCAGATTTTAACCCACACCGTTCGAACATCTCCCACTCTACTAATACATTTTCCTTGAACAGACTTTCTTAGCTCTTTCCGTTGGGTGTTTAGCTTTAAGAAACTCTTGATGATCCCTCAACAGCTAGGAAGCCAATGTCTTCCTGCCTAGCACATAACTTCCTATGAGGACAAACCCTCAGGTGTGCACCAGGAGAAAACAATGATCTCCTGTAACAATGCCTTTCGCATGGTCCAGAGCCATGAAGGGCCTATATCAAAGAGGCATCAGATGAAGTCTCCTTGAAGGATTTCAGATTCTGCAGATTCACGGAAGCTCCTACTAAAGACCTCCCCTGAGAACTGATCTCTTTGGAGCCAGGCATCTCCTGTGTTGCTCAGTTTTCAGGGTCCCTTGGCTGTGTGTTCTGTCAAAGAGAACAGGAGCAGGAGGTAAAGGAAGGGGTAGATCACAAACCAGGACCAAAGAGCTGCAGTAATGCTCAGTGCACCCTCCTCATCAGGCCAGCTGGGTTCTGAGAGATGAAAGTGTTGGATTCAAACAGATACAGGGCTGGCAAGGTGGCTCAGTGGGGAAAGGTGTCTGCTGCCAGCCCTGAAGATATGAGTTCAGTCCTTGGGACCCAGTAATCCTTTGACCTCCACACATGTGCAATAGCACAAGCACACACACATGTGCACACACAAAAAAAATGTAATAAAAACTTTAAAATCCAATGTGTTATGGACAAACAGGTGGCAGTTCTTGGGAGCCAACATCCAGGTTCTTAGTTACCCAACATCTATAAGGTACTTAGTTCAAACATCCCGTGCTTTAGGGAACATACTGGATTAGAAATAGAAGGTGAAGTGGTAGGAAATAGAGCATGGAGTGAGCTGTAATCTGGCAAGAGCATCCTGGGATAAGGTGCCAGGGACTCGTGCCCCACACAGGTCCTGGAACTCTCCATTTTCTGACAAACTGTGATGATGATCTTGAAGGGATCAAGGGATTGAGACAGGTGTGTGCATAATTCTAGGTGGAAGGAACACCTACATCATATCAGCTGTCCATGCTGGCCTTGAATAAGTGGGTTCACTGCATTCCAGACTGACAGTTTCTGGATAAACCCAGTCATATGTATATTCTTAAAGGTATAGCTTGGGAGCATCTCAGAATGGATATCATTTTGAAATATGAGTTGAGCACTCCATGGAGCTCTTTTCCTTTCCACTTGCCCAATCTTTGAAGAAAAAGAGCCTTGACACAGGCCGTCAGGTGGTACAGCTGGCTGGTGATCAGAGACAGTGAGCTGGGGGAACCCGGAGTGCCTATGGCTGGAACAGAGGCAAGGGTGAATAGGGCAGTTATGTCTCTCTGGATAGCATCTTAAACAGTGTTTCTACACAAATGTGACATCTCTAGGATCGTCACATGACAAAAAAGGGATGTGCTTGTAAACACAAACTTTAGGGTGATGATAATTGAAGTGGGCTTAATATTTTACCTGTAAAGACAAATATTCTAATAAATACAGTCACAAGTAGTCTCAGGAAGTTTTTGGGGTACACTGTGGTGGGCGTGGGTATCAGAGTAGGTGACTGTGTCAGTGTGACCTCATTCACCTGAAAGGGCTGCCCTTTCTCGGGAAACTGGGTCATGAAAGGTCACATGTCACTTTTAAGATTTAAACCGGCATAGCCACAAAAAATTGTGTATAAATTCTTTAAAAATATTATATCCATGGAATGCCTTGCAGTTTTCACTGTTTTACTTTTGTTTCTAAAGTTTGGATTCAACTTCCAGAGCTCATGATCTTACTGTGTGAAGAATGATATACTCTAGGTTGGCAGAGAACTCCCCCCTTCTCTCTCTCTCTCTCTCTCTCTCTCTCTCTCTCTCTCTCTCTCTCTTTCTTTCTCTCTCCTATATGTGTATGTGCATGTGTATAGAGGCTAGAATTTCTTCCTTAGAATCTGTCCCTGTGGTTTATGAGACAGGCTCTTTCATTGGCTTACAACTTACCAAGTAGGCTATGCCTCCTGTCTCAGCTCCTTCAGTATTGGGATTCCAATCATGTGCTACCATGCCTAACTTTTTACACATGGAGGCTGGGGATTTTACACATGGATGCAGGCCATTATGGTTACACCACGAGCAATGTTACTGGCTAAGAATCTTTAGAATTCTCTGTACTTTTCCCTGTTCTTCTAAAAAGAAATTAACCATGTGGCAACTTAAAACATATGCAAGTAATATTACTTCGTACCTGCATGGAGCTGGAAATTGATGGCAGAGAAAACAAAATAAAAGTGGTTGGAGGCTGAGCATGTAGTTAGTTCAGTGGCGGGGTACTTGCCTAGCACACACAAGGCATCAGCTTCCATCCCAGCGCAACAGAAACCAAACAAGTGAGCAAGAAAGGGCAGCCCACAGAGTCACAGGATGCTTTGGAGATGAAGCAACTGTGCACAGGCATTTATTACCAAAACTTGGGGTCCAGCAAGTCTTCAAGAGGCAGAATCTTACTCAAGTTCCTTTTGGAGATAGCTGAATACTCCCTTCTTTCTCCTCCATCTTCTGCTCCCTCCATATCCTCTTCCCCTCCTCCCATCTTCTTCATCTACCTCCCCCTTAACAGCCCCTTTTCTGTATGACAGAGCACCTAGAACTGATCCTTGTGCTCCATCCTCCTTGCCCCAGTCCCACCAATTACAAATGACAGTATGAAGCAATTATTAGCAATAAATAGGATGGAAGCTTCAGGTTGTGGAGTTTAGAGTTGGCAAGAAGGACTTCCCCAGTCTGTTTTCTGTACCTGTGGAGAACTACTCGAGACTGGGTGGTGTCCAAAGCAGGGGGTGAATTCAGTTCAGAGTTTTCAAGGCTGAAAACTCACACAACATACTTCAAGCTCTAGCTAGAGGTACCTTGGCCCTTCTCGTCACCTGCTGGTGGATGGCATTATAACAGTGGGTATTGTTGCTCTCTTTTAAAAGGCTTGTTCTTCAACTGTAGCATTACTTAAACAGACAGAACACTTATGAATAGAAAACACACATATAAAAGATTCCTTAAGGATTTTAAGTATACAGAAGTCTTTCTGAAAACACGCCCTATTGATCTCAGTAATGTATTTTTGCGTAAGCATTTGCCTGGTAAACCTATGGGATGGTTATTTGAAAAGCATTGACTGAGGCTTGGAAATTGGTTTATTATCTTTGTGCATGGTTGGGTACATGCACGCGTGTGTTTGAGGACGGGTAGCAGCCCCTGGTGTCAGTCTTTGCCTTCCACACCGAGACAGTCAACTGTTGTTTGCTGCTGTGCACACCAGGCTAGCTGACCCATGATCGTCTGGGGATTCTCCTGTCTCCACCTCCCATCTCTCCGAGGGAGTGCTGGGATTACAGGTGTGAGCCAACCACCCCTCAGCTGTGAGTTCTGGGGATCCGAACTCAGCGTCTCAATTCGTACTTGCTAAGTGATACTTAGACATGGGTGGTGTTTTTGTGTGTTTTAAAGTGTGTTTGTATGATATAGTCTGAGAGTAGAACTGAGTGTTGAGTTTTATTGTATATTTATTTCTGTTGCTAAAGGCCATACTGGTCTGTTGTGTATGTGTGTGTGTGTGTATGTGTGTAGGTGTGTGTGTAGGTGTGTGTGTGTGTTGGGGGGTATTGAGTGAGAGAGTATACTATGAAACTAAGATTAACCTTAAACTCATAATTTTTTTTCTGTCTCAGATTCTCAAGTGCTAAGACCACAGGAAAGTGCCTTCCATATTTTTGTGACAATCTCTGAGAGTACTCATTTCCACTTACTATTTATTGTTATTCTTAAATCTTTCCAGTCTGAAGGTATCAAATATTTCCTAATTCTTGGTTTGTGTGTTACTGTACCACTGCTAGGTAGAGGAGTAACACCTACTCTGTTCATGGTGGTGTGTCTTGTGGGAGGTTGCTACGGAGTGCAGATCTTTCCTTTCAGTGAGGTAGTTTAAGGTCTCCTGGAGGCTCGCTTCAGTGAGGTAATTTAAGGTCTCCTGGAGGCTCACTTACAAGCAGGCCTTGGTACCCGAAGGTCCACCCAAACTGACCACACTCTTCCCTTCACCCGGGAAGAGCTGGAGAGAAGCAGAGCTTGGTGAGCCCCACCCACCTGGACAGATGGGTCATTTCTGTTGCTGTTTCCTTCACAAGAACTTGTCGAGTGACTCCCTCTCACGGCTGGGAAACATTCTCAGGTTACAACGTCAGGCTATGGAGCGGGCATACAACACGGCTTTGAGTAGGCAGCAAGCTGTAGCTGTCATGGACACAGAGGCTGCAACCTACAGAAAGCAGCTACCATGTTCATTGTTTAGGGGTTCTCTAGATGTGGGTCCTTAGGCGGAAATGGGGCAACGAGGTGGACGAGTGGAAGGCTGTTATACTCCGTGTTTCAGCTATTTATTTCCCTAGTGTTTCCCCTTCCAAATATGTGAGTAATTCAAGAAATGAGTTGCTGAAATCATAGTTGTCAGATCCCCTGATCCTCTAGGGTCTTCCATGTGCTTGGGTAGACCACTATTTGGTGAACTGGGAAACAGTCCTTTTAGCTCAATGGTAAGGGCCTTGTGTGATTTTCTGAGGGATTTTGGTTTCCCTCAAAGGACAGGAGAGTCAGAGACTCCCATCCGGAAACTAAAGTCAGGTTACCAGGTAGTCCAGGCAGAGGCCAGTCAGCAGCCATGAGCCAGGCAGAGGACAAAACCCTGAGGAAGATGGATAGCTAGGCGTCCCCCTTTGAGGAGGACTGGTTTGAAGAAGTTTATAGGTGACACTAAGACATATCTAGCTGCCAGTCGCCTCGGAAGCAGAAGGTCGTGTTACCCTCATGCTTGTGGTATGATGGTGGTTGCCTTTTTGCATAGCTGGGCAAGGAACCCCGGGATTGCACAAGCTAGGCAAGTGCTCTATTGAGCCATATTCACTTTGACAAAAAATAAAATGATGGCAATTTCAGTGTGTGTATGCGTATGTGCATGTGTGTGTGTGTGTGTGTGTGAACAGGTTCTATTATCATGAATGTAACCCTTCTTCAAGGAGGAATCCTGTATCATTTTATGGGATGCCATCTCATCCCTGGGAAATGATGGAAGTTTGGGAAAAACAGCTATATTACACTTTCTTGGACTCCAAATATTCTCTTTAGGACCTACACCCTTCCATGCTGGGGTTCTTTGAGCTTCTGTTTTTGATTTTCAAGACAAGCTTTCTCTGTGTGGCTTTGGAGCCTGTCCTGGAACTTGCTCAATAGATCAGGCTAGCCTCAAACTCACAGAGACCTGCCTGCCTCTGCCTTTCGAGTGCTGGGATTATAGATGTGCGCCACCACTGCCTTGAGCTTCTGTGTTCATTTGCTGGATGAATTTATTAGCACTTGATAATGAAAATACTCAAAGCCTCAGAGCTACAGGAGCTTCTAGGTGGAAAAACTCTGTGCAAGAATCTTTGTAGGAAGACAGTCTTAAGTGGAGTCTGCTGATGCTGGTAGAAATAGGCAAGATGCTTGCTTGTACGTCCTGCCTTCCAAAGCATGTACTTTACATATAGAAATAATGCACCAAAGAGTGACAGGCAAACTATTGACAAAATGAATGGGGATGGATGCTTTGGGTTCTTTTCGGTATGTATTAGTTCACGTTCTATTGCTATGACAAAATATTTGATGTGGTGTACAAAGATTTCTTCTGGAATCATCTTTGCCCAAAGTATGGAAGAAGTGTCCAGAATGGATGGTATAGGTTACTCCTTGCTTTCTGTGGGTTAGGACTTTCTGTTCCCTCTGAGCCTTATTTGCACAGATAATGGATCTTGTGGTTTCTATCCCCCACGGAACATGCACTGATGGCATTATATTGATTGGTGTTTCTGTTCTTCTTTAAAAGGTTTGCATTGGGAAAATATGAAGTAGACTATTAATTTTAGGAACACCTACTGGGAAAGCATCTTATTTATTCTCCCCCTAATTTTGTCTTAAACCATAGGGCAAACTGTTCTCATGAATAATTCAGCATCATTAGGAGAGAGAGAGAGAAAAAAAGCCCCTGTGTGGGCATACTTGTGCCTTTTATGAACAAATCTAAGCGGTTGGCAATCTTTTCATTGGGTTGAGACCATGTCACTTGGTTGTCTCACTGGAGATTTCAAAATTGCCTCAAGTGAAGTTGCAATAACTTTATTTGGCAGTAATCTTCAGTAACATCCCAGTCTAGATTAGAACTACTTAGTAAACAGTGAATAATATTTGCTTGACTGCCTTAACTCCGGTAAAAATGGAGACATATATATCTTTTGCTTCTTCCTGCCACAGATATATGTCCATGCTGAGAAATCTGGGACTGTCTTAACAGATCAAAGCCCTGTGACTTCAGTGGTCAAAAGCTTTGAGACTATGGTACATTTAGGATATTGGTGTACATAGATCAATATGACTGTCTGAAATAGAGCTTTTTCTGGTCTTTCTGGGATACTGTATTTAGCATTTCTAAAAGATTTTTTTTTTTTTGCAAGGTAGAAGCTTTACTGTCAAACAGGATTAGCAAACCCTACAGCTCTTTATTAAAGACACCATTGCAGATGGGTTTTAAAGAAAGTACATTAAAGAGAATTACTGCTTGAATTCCTGCTTTACTCAAAGGAGAAAAGTAAGGATGTCAGGTAGGGCAGAGTGTGTGCTTGCTTTAGAGAGAAAATGAGCCCTGGGGTTTTCCTTATTTGGTTGGTTGCTTTTTTAAATATAGGTTTTCATTGTATAGCCCAGGTTGGCCCTGAGCTCGTGATGATTCTCCTGCCTCAGCCTCCCAAGTACTGGGCCTGCAGGTGCGTTCCATCTGTCAGAGGTAGACCTAGCATACCATGCACTCATGTTGGATAAAACATATCCCTCTACTCCCTTGTTGGCTCATGAGTGTAGGCCTTGCTCCACTCACCAGCCTACATCCACTCCTGAGAGGCTTTCCCTTTCTTAATAAATGGTCTCCATTTCTTCTAAGAAACAGGTGGTCATGCTGCAAGGTGGCTGGATGCATCTTAAGGTTGCTGACTAGTGACTATTAGGAGGTGGGGCCTGGATGGAGGAGGTAGTTAACTGCGAATATGATTCCAAAGGGAATATGTGTTCCTCGTGTCTCCCTCCACTCCCTGTACTCCCTACACCACTGCTCAAGGTGAGCAGCCTCCTCTAGCCACGCTCCCCTGCCTCAGGAATAGCTGACAGAGTCGAGATGGATGGGAACTTCTGAGGCCTTGAACCACAGTGAGCCTTTCCTTTTAAAAATTGCTTCGCTGACATTTTGTCTCAGAGACACAAAGTCAACACCGTGTGATAAAGTGAGTGTGATTGATTAGTTCAGCATTGAGGAAGCCATTTGAAAGTAAGATTGAACAGAAATGAAACAAGTTTTCCCAGGTCAGTCCTTTTCTATTCATGAAACAAATGTATTTTAGAAGCAGGAATATAGAATCATTGCTAATCTTCCTAAGTGTGCCTGAAGATGCTGTTATTAACGTGGTGGGCTTTTCATTTCTGTTTTGCTACATTCGTTGCCTCACTGTTTAATGTATTAATTCAGACACCGTCTTTGCCATTCTGTCATCCTTAGTTGACCTTTGAACTGTACAACCGTGCAATTTGGAGGACAGATGAGAAAGAACGCTAGGTAGATTGGAGACAGGCAACCTAGAAATAGCCAGTAAACATCAAAGAAAGGAGTTCCCCCTGAAGACCACCTTGCTTTCCGAAAGGCTTTAAATGTATCATCAGCCTTCACAGTGTTTCTGTGGGGGTTGTTTTATAAATAATCAAGAGCTAGAAGAGATGAATTAGATAATGTGATCTCTGTGTCCTAGCTTTGGACAAATTGACCCAGTCCAGTGCATGTTGGTTTTTATCCCTACATTTAAAATTATTTCATCATATTATTATAATAACTGTACTCTTTTTGAATATAGCACTTTACTATATGACCTAGGCTGGCTTTGAGTTTGAGAACCCTCCTCAATCTCCCCAGTGTTTAAAGTATAGGTGTATGCTGCCACAGCCACCCTGTTGTGGTCCGTCTCAATAATTATTTATCCTACATGTCAACATGGCACAGTAAGTTGTAACCAAAAATAAGTAGAAAATAGTGGAGAAGAGAAAACAGGAGCAAGGAAAAGTAAGACAAAGTCAGAGATCAAAGATGCATTTGGCTGGCAGCCTTCAGGCAGTCCAAGGCTGGAGGGGTGATCCATCACATGACTCCATGTCCATTAGAGAGAATAGTTGTGCTCAAAGATTCAAGGGTATACTGAATCCAGAGCTGGGTATCTGCGTTGGGAAAGCAAAAAGGTGCTGTGAGAGGAACACACCCCTACCACATTTTCTAGGAGAGAGGTTAGGAGTGGGCTATTTGAGCCTGTGCAGAGCAATCCCAGAACAACTCACAGACCTTGCTACACTGGGACTGCTGGAAAGGCTATGGCCTTTTGTCCCTGCTGGAGCTGATCACAGAAAAGCACCCGAGAGACAGAAGCAGCTTCAGTTTGGGGAGAATCGCTGTGAAGCAGCATCTTCGGCAGGACTGTGGTACTTGCGAACTGACAGTGGCTGTGGCTGCTGCACAAGACCTGTAGAAGATGAAGCCATGCACATCCCATCTTAGATGGAGGAGGAGCTCCTGAAGCCCCACCCCTATCTGGCAAGCTCTGGAACTTGAAAACTGCTGGGGTAGAGAGTGTTCCCCTTCAGAAAGTCTCTCCTGATAGGCTGCCCATGATCTAATGAATGGCCATACACCATCAGCAAATAGACAGCACTAATTTGAACTCAGTGGACTATGCAAGAGGACATTTAGTCAGGAGGGGAATGTGCTGGAAGGTGGAGAAGTTGGAGAGGGAATAGGGGGATGATATTGATCTGAATATGTTTTCTACAAGCCTGAAATCCTTAGTGTCCTTAAAAGAGATGCAAAACCTGCCGACTCAGCTTCACTCACCATCCTGCTGGCCTCTTGCCATGTTAGTGGGGCTTTCTCAGGCCTTGTATATATATAAGGAAGAGCCTGCTCTGCCATCGCACTCAGAGGACATTTCCCATCACTTCTGTGCACCTTGCTCTTGGCAGGCTTTGAAAGCGGCACTCACTTTCCACATCTGTTTCCTGGTTTCTACTAGATGCACTTCCCATATTTTGTCTTGTTAAATACACTGTGTCTGAGGACTGGGGTGTTTTCTGTATGAATGAATGTCAATGGAAAATTCTCAGGCTGCAGCATCCTAGTCATCTGCAGACCTTAAAATCCAAGGGCTGAGCCAGGCAGGTGGTACACACCTGTGATCTCAGCATTCAGGAGGCAGGGAGTCAGGACTAAGAGTTCAAGACCATCTTTAGTTATATAATAAGTTTGAGTCCAGCCTGGGAGCCATAAGACTCTGTCTCCAATAAATAAATAAACAAAATCCAAGGGCCATTTTTTTTTGAGAAATTAATGAAGGAAGAGGTCAGGGGCTGTGTCACACACTGGCCTCTTCTCTGCCCTCCTCTACCCCTTTTGTCCCCTTCTCCCTTTGTCTTCTTTTTCTTCCTCCGCTTTTCTTTTCTCTTCCTCCCTTTCTTCCTCTTCCCCTACCATCTTCCCTTTTCTTCTGTTTCTTGAGATGGTCATATTTTGTAGTTCAAGCTTGTCCTTGAACTCATAATAAACCTGAGTCAGCCTCCCAAGTGCTGAGATTACAGGTGTACACACCACTTTTGGCCGTTGCTATCACCGTCTCCTCTTTGTCTTAGGTTTCTTTATTTTATGCTATGGGTGTTGTACTGTTTGGTTTTGTCAACTTGGCACAAACCTAGACCTACCTGGGAAGAGGAAATCTTAACAGAGAAGATGCCTCTGTAAGATTGACCTGTAGACAAGTTTGTAGGATATTGTTTTGATTAATGGATTGATATGGGAGGGCCTAGCCACCGTGGGTGGTGCCACCCCTGGTGGTCCTGGATGGTATAAAAAAGCAAACTGAGCATGCCATGAGAAACAAGCTAGGAAATAGCACTCCTCCCTGGCCTCTGCATCAATCCCTGCCTTGAGCTCCTTTCCTGACTTCCTTGGATGATGGAGTGTGACCTAGAGTTGTAAGCTGAAACCAATCCTTTCTTCCCCACTTTGCTTTTGGTCATGGTGTCTTAGTACAGCAATAGAAACCCTAGCTAAGACAGATGTTCTATCTTCATGTCTGTGCACCACGGGCATACCTACAGAGGCTGGAGGAGGGTGTCAGATTCTTCAGACTGGAGTGACGTGCAGCTGTGAGCTACCTTGTGATTCAAACTTGGGTCCCCCAGAAGAGCAACCCCGGAGCCATCTGTCTTTCCAGCCTTTGCCTCTCCTAACTGACCAGGTGCTGTTCTGTCATAGAGCATAATCCTGCATGAAGAGGGTGTCAGTGGTGGTTCCCTGTGCTGGGTGATCCTGGCATCAGTCTGGTTGGATTGAGAAGCACCTAGGAAATTGGAAGAGCTCCCCTCTGGATGTGTCTGTGAGGGCATTTCCAGAGGGGCTAAGGGGAAAATCCATCCTGTATATGGTTGGTGCCATCCCATAGGCTGGGGTCCATATGAACTAAAGGTTAAAAGATATGCTCACATATCCAGGCATGGTTTCTGCCTTCTGTCATCATATAGCAGAAAGTGTCTTCTGCCATCATGAAGTTTGGTCTAAGGCCTAAAGAGTCAGGACCAAGGGACCAAGCATTGAAGCCTTGAAACCATGAGCCAAAATATATCCATCCTCTTTCAAAGCATTTATAACAGTGATGCAAAACTGACCAATTCTAAGGAGGCTTTCAGTCCATTTAGGAATGCTGTATGTTAGGATACTTCGGGGAATTTTCTTTTTGGCTAATCTGCTCATTGAAGGGCTTTGATTTTGTGATTTGCATTAGAATAGTGGTCACTGGAGACTGGGAAGAGTCCAAGTAGAGGAATCCACTGATCTAAAGTTTTAAAACATTGTTGTGACTCTGGAAATTAACACACCAGGTGTCTAAAACAAAGAATTGAAATTCATATTTCTTTTTAAAGAAGTCATAAACATATTAACTGTAGCTTATCCTTCTTTAAAAACTTAAGGGACTTATGAGATTGCCAGGTTTCTTTCCCAGCACCTAGAAGCTCACAGCAGTCTGTAACTCTATCATCCTCTTCTGATCTCAGTGGGCAGTGGGCACTGCGTACACATGGTGCACACACACACACACACAAAAAAAAAAAAAAAATAAGTGATTTTTCAAAGTTGACAGGATGAATAAGCTCTAGTGTAGAGTGCCATTGGGGGACACTCTTCCATGGTTGCACATTGTGTAATATCTAGGAGAGGGGTATCGAGAGCATCCCCACAGGAGAAATGCCACGTCTGAAGAGTGGAAGATGCTTCTTACCCTGACTTAGTCATTGCACATTGGATTTGCGTCTCACATTGTCACTCTGCATTCCAGAAAAATGGGCAATTTCTGCAATAATTACAACTCAGATTTAAAAGCTGCTCCCTTAGATCTGTTATAACTCTCTGCGCTCCATCCTGTTTCTTGCATTGAGGAGCAGGTGCATTAGACGAGGGCAGTGGCAGGCATAATATAATCCTCCTGGATTATCCCAGGCTCTTAAGCTTTCTAAACACTCGGAACTGGAGTGCACTGCTGCCGCCTTTGTTTGCAGGCTGCCGAGTGAAGGACTCAGCGCCATGCCTCATGTCTGCGCCTGGAGAAGATGCTGCTCCATAGGTAATGGATGCCACGGCTTTTTAAAAACACAGACCTTGCCTCTACCAGGCACTGGGGAGAGGGGCCAGTAGCAGAAGCAGCAGGGTGTTGGGCGGATGACTGTAGTGAAGAAGTTTCAGTGTCACACCCTTTCAACCGGAAGTTTAAGACAAAACGAAACAGCATCCGTATTTATGGAAGGAACTTTTTCTCTTTATAATTGTTAGCTACATGTGTTTTACATATATTGAAACCCTTGAAATAGTGTTTTAAGGCCATAAAGATGAAAGTTTCAATGCATCTTTATGGTGAGTAAGAAACCCATACCTTCTGCTTGGAAAGAGTCTTGGATTTTTCTGTCATCTTGAAGTAGATTTTTTGCTTGAATGGTCACCAGAGGATAGTCGTAAGGTCAGAACTATAGCTTAGATTGGAAATCATGGTATTTCTCTTGGTTTCAGCTGCTTTTCTCCCGGGACTGAGCAGCAAAGCACTTGTTAGCTGAGGGTGAAGTGCTGGGTTTGTCTTCAGCTCTGCCAGAAGAAAAATGAGTTTTTCTTCCCTCCTAAACTTGTTTTGAGACTGTTTCTTTTGGTTTAATGTCAGGCTGAGTTATCATTAGGCATCCTTTTTGTTTACATGGCTTAGGAACAGTGGTGTGTCAAAGCCAGGAACAGAGACACCCCGAGAACATGAACTCCATTCTCAGCTTCTGAGCATTTTTAAAGTGGCAACAATGATCACAGATGAAAACTGTATTTGAGAGATAGACCTAACGTGATGCTTGCTGGGAGGCATTGCCTTTTGCACCCAAATGTATTAGTCCTTCTTATATGAGAACAACACTCTCAGGAACCTGGGCTCAGAGTTCTCAGGGGCATGAGGCGCTCCCCTGCTTGTCTGTGCCCCATCAATTCTTTACTGGTCCACTTTAACTTGGCATTCAGATGTTTGCAATCAAGACACAAATCATGATCCCCTTGGACATATTTGTCAGCATATTGGATAGACAAGAAAATCGCCTCAGTAAACCATATCCAGCACTATAATGTCCTTCTTTGCATTCACACACTTTTTTCAACTGTTAAATTAAGCCTGGTTCTTCCCTTAATTTTCGATTATGTAAAATACTCATAAAATTCATTGCCATTACCACCTTTAAAATGTTTTTTTAAAGATTTATCCATTTTTATTTTATATGTATGAGTGGTGTGTGTGTGTGTGTGTGTGTGTGTGTGTGTGTATGTGTGAACTGCATGTGTGCCTGTTACCTTGGGAGACCAGAAGAGGTGTCAGAGTGCCTGGAACCGGAGTTACAGATAGTTGGGAGCTATCTGTGCATGCTGGAACCAAGCCCAGTCAATGCTCTGGTGGCCTACTGGGCTAAACACTGAGCCGTCCCTCCAGCCCGCCACTACTATGTTTATATATACAGTTAAGTGCATTGAGTATATTCATTAATTGTGTAATTATCACATAGAATTTTTTTTTTGATTAGCTTATATCCTCAAGCACAATACCCTCAACTTTCTTTCCTGATGTAGCATATGCTAAGATTTCCTTCTCGTTAGTGGTCAAGAGATCCTCCCCTGCACATATGTACCACATTTGGGTTATCTACTGATCCGCCCATGGCCGCTAGATTGTTTCTGTACTTTAGCTATTGTGAGTACTGGTGGTGTGAGCACGGGCGTAGAAGTAGCTAACACGCCCATGTTTTCAGTTGTTTGGAGCATGCGCTGAAGGTGGAATTGTTAGGACATATGACAGTCCTACTGTGAATTTTTGAAGAACTGCCATAAAGTCTCCCTTAACAGTGACATGTTTCCTGTTTCTGCCAACAATTTGGTTTCCATATTTTTTTCTTGTGGATCCTCAACTTAGTTTTGGCTTGTGTTTTGCTGGTGAATGATGCTGATTGTCTCTCCCTGCTGGTTATCTTCTTTGGAGGAAGCTCTTGATTATGTGCCTGCCTCACATTTCATTCTGCTTGGTTTTTGTTACTGATGAGCTCATGAATTTTCTGTATATTTTGGATATCTATCCTTTATCAGATATTTGATTTGCAGTAAATGTTTTTTCCATTTCCTAGGTTTCCTCTTTACTGTTGATAGTCCTTTGATACCCAACCCCTTTTTAATTTTAGTCAAGCTCAAGTTGTCTGATTTTTCTTTTATTGACGATGCCTTTGGTGCTATCCAAGAGACCCTGGTCAAATATAATACCCTAAGTTCACCTTTAACAATTTAACCTCATCCCTATAACTGTGAGGCAGACTGATGCTTCCTTTCCATAACATCACAAATAACATCATATATATCAAGCAAAAAAATGTAAAGATTTCAGCTCTTACAATTAAGGCTAATGCTAACTTCAAATGTAAATTTATACTTATTTTAACATGAAGAGTGTTTTAGGACAAAAAAACCCACTTCCTTGACGTATTGAAGGACAAATAGATGTTCCCTTCTTCCCTGATGGCTTCCCAGTGACAGAAACTCCTCTCTTAGGAGGCACTCAAATCAACCAACTAAGCCCCGGAGGCATCTACTCCACTCCAGGAAGGCAAAGTCGGAAGAGGTCCGTGACAAGCAAAGGTGGAGGAAACAGCCACCGCACTGATCACGCGTGTGCCTGTGTCACCCCTCACTGCAGGAAAATAACATTGATACCTCTAAAATGTCCAAGTCAGAAATGGCTGAGAAAGTGCATTGCAACGACATGTGGACTGGAGACGCCATTTTAACAAGAAGAAACACGGTTTTATCTGCTGTCAAAGAGGGCAGGCGCATTCTGTGCGGGAAGGACTCGCAATCCTCCTGCCTCAGACTCCCAAGCGAGTCTAGGATTGCAGTTGTATGCCACTGGGCCAGATGGAGTTCTTAAAATGGAGCCTTGCAGGGAAGCTGCCTTGAAATCCTGCCCATTCTGGAACCCAGGTTTTTTCTTTTAGTGTGTAACAACCTGTTCTGAGGAGGTCTTGAAGGACCAAATATGAAGAACCCTCTCTTTTTCTAGGCAACATTTGTTTCATTTTCATTTGTTAGTCTCAAGTGCCTAAGAGGACGTTGTTCTTAGCTCTGGTTTCCTCTCTCTGGCCATTGCTCTGTCAGTTCCGCCTCACCTCTCACTTGTCTCGTCTCTACAGTGTTTTCCCTGACCATGACCCTCCCGAACCTCCCAGCTTTCTGCTTCTCCCTGTCTGTTGCTGCCACACCCCTTCTTCCTTCTCTTCCAGAAGGCTGGAGTGTTCTAGATGCTCCCCAGGGATGAGAGTCCTCAGCCTGGACTCTACCCTTTAAGCTCACCCTTCCCTCAGCACACAATGTACACCTTGTTTCTTTGCGTCCTGCAGGACGTGACACACTGAGCATCTAGCTTTGTCTTGGTAGACTTTACGTATGTTGTTTCTTTTATCCAGATGTTGTTTTGTGGCCTGGAGAGTTATTTTGTTGTTGTTGTTGTTATTCTTAAAATGGGGCCCAGTCATTCCCTGCCAACCCCCCCGCCCCGCAGTGGGCATTGCCTTGCTTGGGCTTGCTACTATCTGTCAGGTCACCCTATGCGCTTGTGTGAGTCTGGGCACACAAGCTTCTGATGGCACTGGGCACTCTGTGTCCCTGTCTCCTTAACCTGCAAGAAGGTCAGTGCCTGTCGCCAGCATCTCTGCCATAAGTGCGTTCCTAGCTCAAAGTGGATCTGGTTTTATTGACTGAGCTGAGGTATGCTGGCTTTAGTCAACTATTGATTTTTTTTTCCCTTAAATTTTAGCCAAAATCTCTATCCTTATGTACTGGCATAAACCCCTAGTATATGCTTCTTAAATAGAGACTATAGAAGGAGGAGAAAACTTAAAATTAAAAGGGCTACTGAGAAAGGTGGAAGGGAGATTCCTGAGTCTCAGACAATAAATGGGACTCATGTAGAGAATGGCTGGGCTTCAAGAGGAGCCGTGGGTACAGGGAGCAGGGGCCCGCAGTGCTCCTAGATTCTCTAGAGCACCTTGACTCTCAAGACTGGGCTGCCCTCCACACTTGCTGTCATTGTTACTGGATGCCCCGTCTTGTCCACGTGTCCAGGCCATCACCATCTTCTCCCGGCCATGGCTCCCTCACAGGGAAGCCGCTGAGCTACTGAAGAATGCTCTGTGCATAACTCTTATGACATTTGTGTCTCCGTAGAGAATGTGTGTTGACGTGTATCACCCCCCTTTCATCTAAACAGCTCCAAGGGAAAGGAGGACAGAATGTGTTTTACATTTAGTTCTGTGTGAACTTCCCAAATTGCTGCCTTGTCCCGTCCTACCCTCAACAAGAGCGTCACAGCGGTCAATAGGACCTACTTGTGCTGAGCAAGTGAATCTGTTCCTGTGGAACTAGTCAGGATAGACTTGTGCTTCTCGGTGGGGGGTGGGGTGATGGTGGTGGTATTATTTTGCAGGAGCACAGTCACTTTGCTAAGCCTCATGTCATCTTCCAAGGAGACCACAGTACGGAACCACTGGGTAATTTTATGAGGTCTCTCACTGAGTGAAATATTTATTATGGGAAGGATATTATAAATTCAAAATTTATCTAAAACAAATCTGTCTGACTACAGCTGAACATATTTTTAGGCTAAGCAGAAGAGAATAAGGAAATTCTTTGGCTGCTGTGTGGGGAAGTCTGTTGTAATGAGGGGCTCGGGCTGCGTTCCCCAGCGCCGGGCCCCTTGTGCCATCCGGCTCCCGGTGTGTACCTGAAATAATTACACGGAAACTGTATTCATTTAAATACTGCCTGGCCCATTAGCTCTAGCCCCTTATTGGCTAACTTTTACATATTGTTTTAGCCCATCTCCATTAATGTGTATCGCCACTTGAGTTGTGGCTTACCGGCATGAGTCTAACCAGTGTGCTGGAAAAGCATGGCGTCTGCTTCTGCCACACTGCCTTCTCTCTTACAGCATTCCGTTCTATCTACTCCGCCCACCCAAGGGCTGTCCTACCAAAAGGCCATGGCAGTTTTCTTTATTTAACCAATGAGGGCAATACACAAATAGAAGACCCTCCTACACCATTTCCCCTTTTTCTGTTTAAACAAAAAAGAAAGGCTTTAACCTTAACATAGTAAAATTACATAACAAAACTTATCAAGCAAGAATTACAGTTACAACCTATTTTATCTTTTATTATGACAAAGGAAAACTATAACTATCCATTTTTTAACTCCATCAAAGACTCCAGAAGGATAAAATATTACCTAAGTAAACAAGAAATAAGCAATTTTTAAACTCTAGAAATGATAGAGACATCTCGCTGTCTGTACAGTCACCCAAAGTTCCTTTGTACCGTTGGGGCATCCATCTTCAGTCTACAGGCCCATAGTATTTAGCAGACTTTTCCATGAAGCAGGAAAATTCAAAGACAGTTTAGTCACTTTTTTTTGTATCCTGCAGAATGTCTTGCAGACTCTTTCATGAACTACATAATCACGATACCTTAATCAAGGTCAGAAATACATATATATGACAAAATTGACCTTAAATTTATATCTATAAGGCAAAATTTATACCAATGTAAATTATCCATATCTATATCATCTCCCCCTTTAAATTTAAAGAACATTTATAAACAATATTTGGGAATATGGGCGTAGTTACTTCTCTCCAAACTTCTTCCTGCTGTATGGGGGCGTTGTTTATCAGGTCTGTCATGGTGTATCCTGTTCATCTCAGTCACCAGTTGAGTGAAGTAATTTTCTGAAGGTGTTTACAGTGACCTTTCAGAAGGGCGTGGTCTATCAAACCACATTGGTGTAGAAGGAATGCATTACAACAGAAGTCTTATTACTTTTATCTTCTTAATCTGATTCTACAGAACGGTGGGGCAGCTGGAAAGTTCCTAAGTATTTATACTTCAAATTGCTTTTCAAATTAAATGAGTGAAGTAATGTTTTAACTTTTTTCTAATTCATATTTTTCTTCATTGTTAAAATAGCATGAGCTTAGGTTTTGACAAATTACACTTTTATTATATCTCAATTTACTATGCCATCCGACCTTAGCTGCTAATTAAGAGGTGTTTCAATGGGCGAACTGGGGTGTGGGGGGGGATCTACCTCTCTCTTTGTAAAGATGACACATAGGAATTGTATGTGTTTATGGTGCAGTGTGAGATTTCAAACCATATATATAAGGTCAAAGTTTTGGGTATCTGTGTTTTGGGAAATTTACGGATTGGTTTTTCTGTTTGTCTTTGTTTTTGGATAGCTGAAATTTGACTATACTGGGCAAGGAAATCTCCAGGTTTTTTTTTTTTTCAGTTTCATTCATCTCTAACATTTAAATGGGCCTCATGTAGATGAACATAAAGTGTTCCCTGAGAATAGTAAAATAATTTCTTATGTTTCTCAATTATCAACAGTTGTAAGAAAATCCCTTACATCTTCTGTTATCTGTAGACAGGATGAGAATCTTTTCACAGAATCTATTTTGACTTCAAAAGTCTGTATTTGGCTGTTTCCAAATTCACTGGTTTCTCTTCTCTATAACCTTCCTTTTACTCTACTTGGGCTGTGTATGTGTTTAATTGTGTGTCTGTGTTGTATGTGTATGTGTATCTACTTTTCTAATGTAAATATTTAAGCTATAAGTGTCTATATTTAAGCACATAATTTTTGACATAGATTTATGTTCAGTCAATAATTGTTCCCTGATTTCCCCGAGTATTACTTGATTTTCAAATATCTGTGGATTTTCCAAAGAGCTTCTGGCCACTTTCTGGCTGGAGCAGAGAATGCCTTATAACCCCTCCAGTGTTTTCGGTGCAGAGACAATAGGTGATGGTGTTGGTGGAGGGCTGCCTTGCCAGGCAGTGTGCCCTGCGGTTGTGGGATGGAGTGCTCTGCAGGAGCACTGGTGTGCAGTTGCTGTATGGTGTTTTGCTTTTGTTGTGTCAATGACTGTGGACTGTAGCTGTCTCTTGGTCTACTTCCACACATAAAGAGATTACCTTCCCTCCATATTTGTTAGTAGAAGTCAAAATATGTGTTTCTATTGCTGTGATTAAGGACACGATCAAAAGCAACTTGATGAGGAAAGGGTTTATTTGGCTTACAGTCTGTTGAGGGAAGACGGTAGGAACTCGAGGCAGGGATGCGGAGGCAGAAACTGAAGGAGGAATGTTGCTTACCAGCTCACTTAGTTTGTTTTCTTAAACAACCAAGGAGCACCTGCCATGGGTGGCACTGCCCACAGTGGGCTGTGCCACCCCTACATCAATCACCAATCAAGGAAATATCTCACAGGCTAGCCCAAAGGCCAGTCTTACGGAGGTATTTTCTCAGGTGTGGCTCCCTCTTTTCAGATAACTCTAGTGCATGTTAAGTTGACAAAGCAAACAAAAGACAACTAAGGCAGGGTTGCTCATTCCTCTTAGGAAACT
Source organism: Ondatra zibethicus (assembly GCA_004026605.1). Lineage (NCBI taxonomy): Eukaryota > Metazoa > Chordata > Mammalia > Rodentia > Cricetidae > Ondatra > Ondatra zibethicus. The sequence goes on from PVIU01001242.1 coordinate 121,985, forward strand.
GACCCATTTACTGCCATGAACTGAGTCTTTTAGCTCTAATCCTTCTTACCCTAAACTTACCACTTATGACATCTAGCTCTTTTTGATGCTAAGTGTAGTATATTCATTCATTTTCCTTTAACTAATCTGGGTCTTTTATTTAAGGTAGGTTGCTCAAAAATAGAGCTGTAGTTGGAATGCTCCTGTTTAGTCCAGTTTGATTTTCATTTGGCATATTTGGACCATTTATATTTAATGTAGTTCTAAGGGTGGTTGGATTTAAATTACCATTTGGCTGCTTGTTTTTCTATGTGTCTAATTTCTTCTTTGTTCCTTCCTCTCCTTTTCTTGCCTGAGTATTGATAGAGTATTTTAATCTGAAGGAGAGTAGAGAAAGGGCCTACATGGGAGGGTTTGGAGCGAGGAAAGGAAGAAATGTAATCAAAATGCAGTTTCAAAAAAAAACATTTTAGGCATCTTAGTTGAACCTGTGTTTGCTAATTGTAGCTCCTTGATTTTTGTTGTTGGCTTTTATCATTGTTTCAGGATTTCCTATATGAATCTTTTTCACTTGTCTCTTCCTTACTCTGTATAGCAATATGTCCATTTTATAATGTTTATATTATAATAACATTTATGAGATGTATATATGCCTATTGTAAAAGTCTTATTACAGTATTCTTTTGCATATTCCACTTTTGTTCTTTGCATCACACATTTCTCTTTCAGGTATTTTAAAGTCCCATGATATACTATTGGGTTTCTCTTTGTTTTAAATGACATTTTAAAAAATTTAAAGGAAATGTCTCATTTACCTATGTGTGTTTTATTTTAAATAATAAAAAAATGAATAGTACTAAACCAAGGGCCCTAGGCCTGCTGGCCAGGTCCTCTGCCATCGAGCCACCCCAGGTATTCTTTTGGTGTGTGTGATCTGAATTTCTGATCCGTGTATTGATTTCTTTCATGGTTCATAAAACCCTGTTAGCATTTGTACATATGAAAGAAAAATCTTTTTTTGCCTCAAATTTTGAAAGATTGGTGGAGTAGAATAAGAAACTGGTAGTTTCTAGAAGTTTTGAAAGCTGTTGTTTCAGTGTCTCGCTTGCCTTATGGTAGGTCTGTCATCCCTTCCCACCAGGAAAGTGTCATTAACTGTGAGCACCACACTGTAGTACCATAGATCACCAAACTCTATTCCCTGTCTGATTGGGAAATCAGGTGTGGTTCCTGTGTTTCTGAACATGTCATGTCTTCTCTGGTTATTAACAAATTATTTTCTTTACTACTGGTTTGTTCAGTGGGATATGATGTACCTTGGGGTGTGTGTGTGTGTGTTTAAAATATTTTTCTTGTTTGGTGTTCATTATTTCTGGCATTTGAATTTATAGTTTTGATCAAATCTGAAAGTAACTGACCATATTATTTATTCAAATATTTACATACTTTCCTTCCCACCTTCTAGTTTTCCTTGGACTCCAAACACACACACTAGACTCCCCTGGGGTCGCCCCTTAGGCAATGCTACTCCACCCCTCTTTCCCTTGGCAGCCTTTTTTGTCATTGGGTTTTTCTCACAGCCATGGGTTACCTGTTTCATTTGGGATTTCTTCTCAGGCCAGTTTGTTTGACCAATTCTGTACCTTGTAAACAAAGCGCTGGGTTGTGGTGATTTCTGTTTGCTGTTTTGTACATCCTTCTGGCTTTGTTACTTGTAGATCAGTTGATCATGTTGAGGCTAGTTTGTAAGCTGTTATACAGCGGGATTGGAGTAGCCTTCCCTGTAAGTCTGCTTCTCTTAGTGAGGTGTGTTCCTGGAGCCTCTAAAAGTCTGGCTTTTTTCTTCTACTACCCGTGATTATTCTTTCTTGGGTCTTGACAAATTTGCCCTAAATCTGTGCTGGTTGAAAGTCAGAAATTCAGGTCGACCTGTGCATGTCTCTGGAGCCTCTGCTTTGTATAGCTTCCCCAGGGCTTTGCTATGTAGAGCTTCCCCAGGGCTTTGCTTTGTATAGCTCCCCAGGGCTCTGCTTTGCAGGTTCTTGCCATTCTGGCCTTGCCAAACTCAGGTTTCTATGCAGGTCTTGTTTGGGGTGGTCACAGTTTTGAGATTTTATGGGTGCAGCTTCCCAGTCCTATACAGAAGACACAATCTCCCAGCAGACGTCCTGGTCCTATGGCTCTTAGTCTTTCTGCCCTCTCTTCCGCGATGCTCCCTGAGCCTTGGGTGTGGGGTTGCACTGCAGATTTGTCAGCTGGGCTGGGCACAGCAGTCTGTTGAGCTCTGCATTTTGACCATTGTGGATTCATAATGGTCTCCATCTGCTGCACAAGGAATTTCTCTAATGAGCACAGAGAACTACACTTGTCTGCACATGAATATGAGTTTTTAGGATAGAGTTAGAAATTAGTCTGGTTTGGGAAGCTGGAAGTAGTAGGGTCTCTTCTAGGGCCCCTGACCTTACCAGCTGTTGATGCTCAGTTAGATTTGCAGTACCAGGCATGGATATCCTCTTATCGAGAGGGCCTTAATTCTAATTAGACAGCTGCTAGTTATTTCCAAGATGCGCCGCTGGGAATGTCTTGACAGACTGGCCTTTTTTGTGGTCCATAGGCTTTATACCTGTGTAGAAATTACCCCCCCCCCCGCATTGAAACTCTGAGGTCTTCAGGGAGGAGGCTTCTCGGTCAGTTCCAGCTCCATTGCTCTAGTTCTTGTGACTGAAGTATGTGATGTCAGCCTTCAAGTTCTGGAGGGGAACCAAGGATAACAGTATTAGGGCCTTCCGGTGACTGCTGCTGAGGAATTGAAGTCAAGGCATTTCCATCCTCCAGTGCCTGTTGCCAAGGAGTTGAAGTCGGATTCAAGAGTCAACATAACAGGGAACTCCAGACAATACTTATCAAGAGCCCTTTATTGGGCATCTCTGAAGCTTTTATTCCAAGATAGTTCAGGGTTCAAAGCAGGGGCAGAGAAACAACAAGAAACACAGAATATTTCTCATTACTATGCTCCTGATACAGAGGGTCTCATGGACGAATGGGGGCTGTTTGCATGATGCCTTTTGGTGTGCTAAGCTGAACTGATGGTGAGGAAAAGGAGGGAATTGTCCATGGCATTCCTTGGCTGGGGAAGGCACTCCTCTCAATGGAGTAAACAAAGCTCTATGGGAACAGAGTTCACGCAGCAGGACAGTGTAGGAAAGTCTGTCCTATGCAGGCTACACAGCAGTCTATAATGTTTTGGAGGCCTCTCTTGGGCTCCCCTGACCAATATCTCCAAGGGAGGTTTCAATGCCTGTCATTGGGATTTTGGGATTTTGTCAGAAAGTCAATAGCTTTTAGTTAAATCACCTCGTGGCTTAACTTTACCATCACTGACTCCGCCAACATCACCACCATCCTCACCATCACCACCACCATCATCACCACCACCATCTTCATATCACCACCACCATCACCACCATCATCACCACCACCACCACCATTACCACCATCACATATATCCACATATACTCATGTACTATATATATGCATTTTAAAGAGTTAAAGATGTTGAACGTTTTCAGATATTTCTTCTTTTGGGAACTCTGATTCATTTAGAGTTGATTTTTGTGCAGGGTGGTGACAGATACAGGTCTAATTTTACCCTTCTACATCAAATTTCTCCAGCAGCATTTGCTGAAAATGCTGTCTTTTCAGAAGTGTGTATTTTTGGTATCTTTGTCAAATATCAAATGACTGTAGTTTTGTGCGATATTTGAGTCTTCTATTTTGTTTCATTGATCTTCACGTCTGTTTTTGTGCCAGTAGCATGCTGGTTTTTTTTTATTATTATTATAGCTCTGTAATATACCTTGAGATCTGGCATCATAATTCCTCCAACATTGTCTTTCACTCAGGATTGTTTTGGCTATGCGAGGTCTTTTGTGGTTCAATATAACTGAATAATGCCTTGGAGAATTGGGTTGGTACTCCACTGAATGTATAAATTGCCTTTGTTAGGATGGCCACCTTTCACATTAATTCTGTCAGTTTGAACAAGGGAGGTCTGTCAGTCATTTGGTTCTTTCCTCAGTCTTCAGAGAATTAAGGGTTTTACTGTGGAGGTCTTTCACTTCCTTTGTTAGGAATTCCTGACTCATTTTAGGCTTTCGCAAATGGGAGTGTTTCCACGATCTCTTTCTGAGCATGTGCTATTGGTATGTAGAAAGGCTACTCACTTCCGTAAGTTGATTTTGTATCTTGCCACTTAGTTAAAAGAGTCAATCATTTCTAGAAGTTTTATGGTGGAATATTTGTGATCTCTTATGTATAATATCATATCATTTGCAAATAGGGATAATTTGATTTGTTCTTATCCTACTTGTCTCTCTTTAGCTTCTTCTTACCTTATTGCTTTGGCAAGTGCTTTGAGCACTATATTGAAAAGGAGTGGGGTAATAGTTCCCCTCATTGCTGGTTTCAGTGGGATTGCTTTTCCTCCCTCCATTTAGGATGATGTTGAGTGTGTTTCTCTTCTATAGAGCCATTATTTTGTTGGGGTATATTTTGTCCCATCCTACTCTCTTTAGAACTTTTTTGGCTTTTTGAGACAGGGTTTCACTGTAGCTTTGGAGCCTGCCCTGGAACTAGCTCTTGTAGACCAACCTGGCCTTGAACTCACAGAGATCCACTTGCCTCTGCCTCCTGAATGCTGGGATTAAAGGCGTGTGCCTCCATCGCCCAGCCTCTTTAGAATTTTCATCATGAAGACATGTTGGATTTGTCAAAGTCCTCTGCAGCATCTATTGAGATGATCTTATGATATTTTCTTCAAGCCCATTTATAGTATTGATTACACTTATTGCCTTATGTATGATGAACCACCCCTGTATCACTTGGAAAAGGCAACTTGATAATAATGCATGATCTTTTTGATATATGTCTGAATTTGGTTTGCAAGTATTTTGTTGAGACTTTTTCCAATTATGTTCATTATGATATTGCCTGTTGTTTTCTTTTCCTGGTGTATCTTTACCTGGTTTTTGTATTTGAGAAATATTGGCTTCGTAGGAATTTGGAAATGCTCCTTCTTTTTCTATTTTTTTGAATAGTTTAAGAAAGACTGGATGTAGACCTTTAAATCCCAATCAATCTGGGCCTGGGCTTTTTTAGTTGGAATGTTTTAAATAACTGTTTGATCTCTCTATTTGTTATAGGTCTGTTTAAATTGTTGGTATTGTTATAGTTTAAGTTTGATAATTTGCATTGACCTAAAAATTCATCCATTTTCTTTAGATTTTCCAACGTAGTGAAGTACAGATTTTTAAAGTATCTTCTTATAATAGTTTTGATTTTTTGGTGTATGTTTTATTGTTTCCTTGTTTGTTTCTGATTCTATTAATATGGGCCATTTCTTCCTACTTCTTCTCCCTCTCCCCCTCCCCTTCCTACTCCTCCTCCTTCTTCATCTTCCTTTTCCTCTACCTCTACTTCTTCCTCTCTTCCTCTTCCTCCTCCTCCTCCTCTTCCTCTTCTTCTTCTTCTTCTTCTTCTTCTTCTTCTTCTTCTTCTTCTTCTTCTTCTTCTTCTTCTTCTTCTTCTTCTCCTTCTCCTTCTCCTTCTCCTTCTCCTCCTCCTCCTCCTCCTCCTCCTCCTCCTCCTCCTCCTTCTCCTTCTCCTTCTTCTTCTGTTAGCTGGAGTGAGAATCTGTTACTCTTATTTAAGAATCAGTACTTGGATTTTTTTTGGTTCTTTATATTGTTTCCATTTCATTAATTTATTATCTGATATTGAGTACTTCTGACAACCTACTGAATTTGGCTTTATTTTGTTCTTGTTTTTAAGTCATTTATTTGTGTTCTTTCTGATGTTTTAATGCATCTGTAAGTTTTCATCTTAGGACTGCTTTTATGTGTCTCAGAGGTTTTGTTGTGTCTCCATTTTCATTTAATTTCAGGAATTTTAGATTTTCTGTCTTATTTCTTCTTCGATCCATTCAGTAATATGTTGTTTAATCTCCATGAGGTCATGTAATTACTAGAGATTTCTTGCTATTGATTTTAAGCCTTACAGTATTGTTTTCAGATAGGGTACATGAGATTATTTCATTTTTTCAGAATTTGTGAAGATGTGTATTGTGTCTCATATGTGGTCTCTTTTAGAGAGGCTTCCATGGGCTTCTGAGTAGAATATATATGCTTTTTATATGAACAAGTAGCTATAATTGTACAAACCATATGTTAATGTAGTATGCTTGAGAAAGGTGCAATCAAGATTGATATTCTGTTTGTTTATATTGAGTCTTTATCAGTAATTTACTGGCCACCAGAGCATTTATTGACACACCAACCTATATTATTTAAATGTTCCCAAAAAGATCCCAAATATTTAAAACAACATATTCTTTGGCTTGATCAACTGAAGCTTGGAAATATAGTTTTCATAAGTTAAACATTTAGGGAAATTCTACATAAAAAATAACTTGAGGCAAAGCATTAAGACTATGATGAAAGTATTACTTATGCTTTTCTTTCATATTTTAAAAAATTATTTGAGACTTTTACACATGGATCTAATATATTTGATTATATCCACCTCCCACAGTTCACTTCCTTCTCTTCCAGGAATTTCACCATGCCCAGCTTCCTGCCTCCAACTCCTTCCAGATCCATCTCCCCGCCTCTATATCTCCTTCCCAACTTCATGGTTTTTCCTGTGTCTGTCTCTCTGTCTGTCTGTCTGTATCTTTCTCTCTGGTAAAGTACTTAATGCAATTAGTGTTGTCCATATGTGCATGGATTCGGGGCCATCTCCTGGAACAACCTACCAGGGGCCATAACCTTAGAGAAAACTATCTATTTTTCTCTAGCAACCAACAACCATCACTAGTTCTCAGTTAGGTGTGGAGTTCGTGTTCCCCTCTTTCATTCACGCTGGAATGTTGACTGGCTTGATCTTGCTCGTGTCTTGTGCAGGTAACCACAACTGCTGAGTTCATGAGTATACTGGTTTTGTTTCTAGAAGACATTGCTTCACCTCAGTTCTCCCCACACTTTAGCTCTGACAATCTTTCTACCCTCCTTTCGGCATCATGGGCAGAGCCTTGGGAAGAGGGGATCATTCCAGTTGTTCTCTGCTCTTCGACCAGTTGTGAGTCTGGTGAAGAGCTTTATGATTTAGTCCCCTTTATGATCAAAAATTTGATGTAAATACTAAGTACAGCAAACATTATTTTTAAAGATAAACTATCCCATCACAGTAGGAAATGAAGGCTTCACTGTCTAGTGATATGTTTGTATTATGGAAAACATGGCATGCAGTTTACCATTCTGAAGGACAGCAATAACATGGCTAGAAAGGAATGGTGGGCACACTGATGGCCTACACCCTTGGAATCACAATTCAGGCTAGGCAGGGGACCATGCAGAAGCATTCCTTGGTAGAATAAAGAGTGTAAGCACCGAGGCGCTCTCGGAAGGAATGACTTTGACAGATGTGGCTCATGCAAACCCCGAGGAAGTAAGATAGCTCTGGCTCAGGAGTCCAGCAAGTGCCTTTGTGACGTTGAACCTTCTGTGGCCACAGCCACCCCAGTTAATAGGCTCTTTATTGGCTTCTTGCTTATAGAACTACACATCGTAATTTGTAATTATAGTGGATAAACTTACACAATTTACTTAGCTCTGCTCAGTAGCCTGCCAGTGTCTGGAGTCATTAAGGTTAAGAGACCTGGTCTTAGGTTTCCTCAGGCATGCGTTGGGGTCCTAGCTTTTTTTTGTTTCTGGTGTGGTGGCTGTGCTGAGACTGTATTAACAACCTCTGTGTCAGATGTGCGAACTTTTCCATAGAGTTCTGAAAACTTATTACAGGGCTGAGGGTTTAGCTCTCAGCGGCAGTTGACAGATGTGAAGCCTGCTAACAACGGGGCAGCAAGAGGCTGAATTATGCATTACCTAGCTCAGGGCTGTGTGGGTGATGAATTGTTGTGGCATGCAGTTAAATTATATTCCTTTTAAGAATTCCATTTGGGGAGATTGGCTTTGGGTTTGGAGACCCAAATAATAAAGACCAGGAGCAGTGAGCTCGCTGTAGGCAGAAGGAGCAGGGATGAACCAGATGTGTATGAGAGAGAGAGCAGAGAAGGCCTTGCACTTAGATTAGAACCTGGCATTCTATGGTGGGGGCTGTGGCTTGAATGAAGCCCCCAAGGTATGTGTTGGAAGCTCCATCACCAATGCAGCAGTGTGGAGAAATAGGCTTTGAGAGGTGATTGGGTTATAGGGGCGCAGCCATTGCGAGTGGCTTCATGCCTTCACTGTAGGAAAGCTTCATCGTTCTGAGAGTGGCGTCTTTATCACAGGCAAGCCTGATGCCCTGACTTGCTCTCACGGACCCATATGATGCCTTCTGACATGTAAGGCGGTGGATAGCAAGAAGATCTGCCGCACATGCAGCTTCAAACAGGGAGTTCCCAGCATCCAGGACTCTCGGGCAAATACATTTCTGTTCATTATAAATTACCTGACCTGAGGTTTTGTTATACTACCACAAAACTTAGAAAAGAGGAGTTTGCTTTCCACTCGAGGTGCCTCAGAAGCTGACCGCCTGCTTGGGCGAGCGATTGACTTAGGTCTATGTTTTGAAAATCCTATTGGCTGCTGTGTGGCTGTCACTCCTCAGGGGAAGAGCAAGGAGAGGCTGAGCAAGGAAGTTATTGTAGTGTTGGCATGTGGAGTGATGGGGCAAGGGAAGGATGGAGGAGGAGGGTGGAGGTCACGCTCAGAACCTATTTCTCAGTTACGGGGTGTGCGTGTGGTGTACAGGTATAGCTAGGATTCTCTGACAATTAGATGTGGGATTAGGAGATGAATCGAAACATTTGTTAGTAATTGCAAAGGTAAATGCTACACTACTAATTCAGGTCAGCTATTACTGAGGTCAGCCATCATATTCCCACACAGAATAAGGAAAAAGACATGTTTGTTCAATTTCAGCATATGGTACTAGAGGACAAGATGGTCGTGCATTTTAAGGAAGGTGTTTAGTCATTCTACCTAACTGACCTCCCAGTGTAGTTCGCACCTCTGCGAACTAAAGCCAATGTATGGAAAATCATACACACACACACACACACACACACACACACACACACACACACACACAAGCACATAGTTATGCATAGTTATACACTATGTTTACCATGTATAGCGATCAGACGAGATTGTCAAGTATTTTCATCGCCACATCATTCCCTTGTCTTTGGGATGTTGAGCATCCTCTCCTCTAGCTGCTTTTGAAACCCACAGCCATCAGCCATCATCTCTCTGCTATGCCTTACACAGAAGTTCCGCTGCTGTCAGTCATTACCACCCTTTCTCTAGACCCTTTCTTCAAGCCTTTGGGGGAAAACCTTTGGCATAGGAAAACACCCAGAGATGGGCTGGGTCTTGTGAACCAAAGAGATTAGGAATCATAGTAAGTGCTCATGGCTAGCAACTTTTATGAATTTCTTGCCCTCTAATTCTTGGAGTAAAGGATGAAATTGTCATCATTATTGTCATCATCATCATCATCTCCATTATTGCTTCTATTTGAATTATGTGTTTGTAAATATGATATTACCCTAGGCTTGAATTACCTAGGCTATTCTTATTCTTTGAATCTGGAGCTACCTCAAAGGTCTGTGTGCTAAAGGGTTGGTGGCCTACTTGGTGCTATTAGAGTAGAATGAAGCCTTTAAGATATTGGGCCACACGTGAAGTCTGTCATCAAGGTCAAAGGAATCCCAGACTCTTTCTCTTTCTGCCCTGTGTCCTGGTCATGAGGTGAGCAGTTGAGGTCTCCTAGACATTTCTACTGCGTACTGGGAATGTGGGGTCACAGGCCCAAGACAAAAGCAGGACTGAAACTGCCAGGAACTGAGAGTCAAAAATCAACCTTTGCTTTCCTTCCTTTCATTTTCTTCTTCCCTCCCTCCCTCCCTCCCTTCCTTTCTCCCTCCCTCCCTTCCTTTCTCCCTCCCTCCCTCCCTCCCTTTCTCCCTCCCTCCCTCCCTTTCTCCCTCCCTCCCTCCCTTCCTTCCTTTCTTTCAATTTTTCAAGCCAGGGTTTCTCTGTGTAACAGCTCTGACTGTCCTAGAACTTACTTTGTGGACCAGGCTGGCCTTGAACTCACAGAGACCTACCTGCCTCTGTCTCCCAAGTGCTGGGATTAAAGGCGTGCGCCACCACCCCCGAGCGCACTTTATCATTGTATTTCTCAGTGTTTGTTATTGTGACAGGGAGTTGACTGGCGTAACTGTGGTGACTCTATGGCAGGAGAGAGTTGGCTGTCATAACCTGGCAACTCCACCAGGACAGCGTGTGCTTTGAGTAGGAAACAGAGTCCTGTGGTTTCCATTCCTGCTTTTCACACTGCTGATTATGAAGAGGGTCCATTCCCGGCGACCTACAAGCCTGCCAATATCCAACAACCCCCTTCAGGAGTTGAGGACCTTGAATCATGTAGGAGATGGTGTCCAGTTGATATGGCTGCTTACGGCCAAAAGGGTCATAGAAGGGCTTAGAGCCTCCACTCTTGCCAATTTTCATGTCTGAGGATAATCAAGGGGACCCCAGATAGATGTAGTTAGATCATCATAGGACCATCTGAGAGTAAGCTGGCTGCTTAGGTAAGGAGATAGAATTAATATAGCAGTTAAGCACAGGTCCAGGACTAATAGGGTTGCTATTAAGATATTATAACAGGAATAACTCATTTTACTATGAAAATTCCAAGATCCAATCCCAAAGCTGTTCACCTAAAGTGATGGTAATGTCTGATGTGATTTGACTGTGTAGATCATTTAAAGCAGATGAGACATTAATAGAATTGTTGGGAATATACACACAGGATTTAACCTTGATAATAGAAAAGTGCCTCAAAAGGGCTAAGGACAAGTGCTAAATGGACAGACAAGGACTCTAAGGAGGACTGTTGCCTACACCATGGAATATTGTAAGGGCAAAGCGATGAACTTCCATGGTCCAAGGAAAGGCAGTCCTTCCCTTTCCATGGTATGGAAAGGCAAAGGGAGTCCGACTACAGCTAAGTGGGATCTTTTCCTGTACCCCCTCAGCTTCCCAGTCCTTGCAATCCCCACTGGAAGAACTTGTGTGAGATACAGTCGTGCGGACGCTAAGCATTTCTCACAGAATGGAGTGGAACACCCTTAAAGGGTGAGAGTGGATAACCATCAAAGGGAGCATTGTAGAGCCGTGAACTCTCTCAAGAGTGAGGACAGGCCGTGGCCAAAGAGACCACAGTCTGGCGTTCATTCCTGGCAGTGCCTCTTGCTAGCATTTCGTGAGTGTTGGTGTACACACTGCATGGCTGCGGGTGGCATGGTTGTGCGAGCTGTAGCCAGGTGTTTCTTGGAACCGTACCAGCTGCACCTGGAGCAGGGGCATCTAACCCAGCCTGGGTTATTAGCATACGACCTCAGAGGAGAGAAAACCTAAGCCGTGTCCTGATGGTGGGTTGTAGGCAGACAGAGCACAGAGTGAGGGAAAGGCACTCCAGGTGGAGGGCAGCACTCAATATTCAGCGTTGTGTGGTTTTCTGGCCCTCATGTTTCCACGCCAGATTAGAAGAACTCTAAATGCAAGACCCCCCTTTTTTTTAATTGGATTTTTAAGAGTGTATAGTAATTGCACGAAATTATGGGTTTCACTGTGGCATACACCGCATCTGATGTACTTTGATCAATGGCTGCCATTCCCTCTTTAAGCCCCCGTTCTAATAGTCCCTTTCTACTCTCAGGACTTCTTTTCTTCCCAGACTCCACATATGGGAGAAAACACACTTGCTGGTTTAGGCCTGGCTAATTCTCCTTAAGGCGATGTTTCTGTGCTTCCATCCACTTTCCCCCTACTGGCACGGCCTCGCACGGCCTCGCTCTGCTCTGTGGCTGAGTCCCACTACGGTGGGTGCATATACATATCACATTTCCTTTGCCCATCCCGCTATGGACAGCCCTTAGGCCGGTTCTGTAACCTGGAGATTGTGACTCACACCGCTAATCCTCAGCCTGCAGGTGCCCCGTTGTGTGCTTGCATCTGCTTTCTTCAGAAGTGGTGTCACTGGATCAAACGGCGTTCCTAGTTTCAGTGTTTTTGAGTAATTTTAGACCCGTTCCTGTAGTAGTTGCGGAAGCCTGTATTCCCACCCCTGGGGTACAAGGTTCCTTTCTTCTGTACCCAGGAACAACTTTGGCTCCTGTACTGATGCACTGAAGGCCTAGAATTTCCAGTGGATGGATAATTGCTTGTCTTCAATATTTTGTGCATCCTGATGTCCTGTTTTGTTCTGTGTGTTCCTGACTCCAGGGTAGCTAGTCTCTAGCAGTTGTGGTTGGCTTTCTGGGCTTAAAGTGGTTAAACCTGGATGCCTGTGAGCCTGTGGAATTTCTCTCTCTCTCTCTCTCTCTCTCTCTCTCTCTTTCTCTCTCTCTTTTGTTCTCTTTTCTTTGCCCTTTAGTGCATAGACTTCAGTAATAAACTTTTATTTTCAGACAAGAATTCAGAATGTTAAAGATTCAGCTGATAATAAACCTGACTGTCATTTTAGGATACTCCTTGAAACAGTCATAAAACGACTCTCATAAAAATCAGGAAATTAAATTTGGATGTTGGCTGGCTGGTTCATTACTGGTTGCCTTATTGTTAATGATCTTTACAATGAGTGTATTGACTGTTGAAGGGAGTAGATGGGTCAGTAAATATAGGATGCTTAGAATAATGGTAGGCTCAACAAAAGACACATTTATTTTTGTTTTCCTGAGGTCATGTCTCCCTATATAGCCCAGGCTGTCCTCGAACTCATGATAACTCATGATGTAGCCTAGCCTGGCTTTGTACTAGAATTCCACCTACCGAGTGCTGGAGTCATACGCCTGTGCTGCCGTGCCCAGTGCGCTTTTTAGAGTTGTAATTACAAGTGGCCCCTCTGTGACATGGCAAACCTGGTTGGTGTGACAGTACTGAATGGGCTGAGGATATTATGAGGCAGACAGTCCTTATGCCTTTGCCTTAACAGATATTCCTATATTTAAGCATTCTCACTTCTGTGTCTGAGAAGAAAATGTGATACGCAAAATGTCAAATCAGCGAGAAAGTCGGGAAAATCCTGAATACTGGGGGAGTGTGTTTTGCCAGGGTGCTGAGGATGAAGGTGATGAGCTGGCCTCCGCTGACTTGCTAATGTCTGACTACTACATACACTTTGAAGATGCACTAAGATTGCTGATGGAGGCAGATACTGGGCTTCTGTGACCAGTGAGGATGAGCCGACATGGCAAGCTGGGGTGTCTTGAGTGATAGTTAAGAAAATGAATCTGCCTTCGCCTTGTACATGACATCTGACTTCCACAGACTTGGAGCCGCCATCTCCCTGGGGAAGAAAAACCATGTCAAGAAGCACAGGGGCACGGAATAGTAACCTTTGGTTTTGAGCCGCCTGTGAATCTCCCAGTATTTAGCATATGTACAAAGTGCTTGGATGGTTCAGAGCTCAGCATTTTCTACACGGGAGGAGAGGCGCCTCAGTGGGATTTTAGGCATCGCTTTGAGAATGGCATCAGGAAAGTGCAGAAAAAGCCGCCTCTGCCTTTGCTCTTTGAGAAGTTAAAGGAGGGGGGAGGAGAACAACACAGGTATTGTGTCTCCGTTTCTTTCTCTGGTGTGGGGGAGAATTAATGACGACATGAGGGGCAACAGGGTTTGCTCTCCTGACCTGCCAGACTAGTGGAGATTTAGGGTCTTTCTGGACAGCTGCTGAGCCTAGGGACCCTTTAACAAAGCTGTGAGCAGAGGTCTTCAGGAGGTGGCCAATGCTGCTGTGTCTGCATGGGTAGGGCAGAGCCACTTGGGGACACTCCTGCCTTTGATAAAGCCAAGCCGACCGTGCAAAGGCTGTAGATATGAATTCAAGCAGGAAGAACGGATCATCATTCCATATGCCACAGGAGGCAGAAGGCATTCTGCTAAGGAGCCCAGCTCTTCTCCATATCCCTGTCCCTCCCCTCCATCCACACTGGATCATTTAAAGGAGCCACACAAGAGAAATGAAGTAAAGTGGAGCCAAAGCATCGTTCATCAGACACACTGAAAGTGGCTCACATGAACTTTCCCAATAGCGTAAGCTCTGAGCAACCAGAAGTTTTCATTTTCCCAGCTGTCTCGGGAGGGGGAGGTGGTCAGGGTAGCTGCATAGAATTTGAGGAGTTGCATCTTCCTGTGCCCAGTTAAGGGTGAAGGTGAAGTTCCTGTGTGTACTTGGCTCATGCCCTCAACTTGTCTACTAGATGTCTTCTGTGTCCCACGAGGAGGCGCATGACTGGTGTGACCATGAGCTCTGCCTCCCGCAGCACGTGTCAAAAGTTGAAGACAGAACTGGAGCGATGTTTCTGTGAAGGGAGGGTTGAAACGGTGACATGCGTGACAGGAAGGAGTTCGCTCTTCTCATGGGATAAACCTGAAAACTGGAGTTGGTGCTCTATGCTGGCAGAGTCCACATGTGAGGGTTCAGCCAACTGTGGACAGAAAATGTATATTAAGAACAATGACTGTCAGGCAGATAATCAAGAAGCATGGCACATGTGTGCAGTTTAGGCTGTGTCAGACGTGATGCATGATCTGGAGGCGAGTGAGAGGGTGGGCGTATGTGTTGTTCAAATGCTATGCTGTTGTGGAGGGGGCTTGCGCATTAGTAGACTTTGGTGTCTAAAGCAGAGAGGAATATCTTGGACCCAGCCTTCTGTATCCACAACAAGTGATGATTTGTCCCTGTGAAATTCTCAGTGGGTTTGAAAGCTGATACCCATGCCTATATCAGACTTGAGGTCCCAGGAGCAGTGGAGAATCTTGTCTACAAGAGGGGATTGCTATAAAAAGTGACTACACTTTTATTTAATCCTTGGCTAACCCAGTCTGGAATAAAAAAAATCCTCTTAATTGAGGATATGAAAAATAGATTTTTTTTTAAAGTTTGGGTTTATCTATGGAATACATTTCCAGAAAAGCACATTATCTTTGCTTAATTTACAGGATGAGTTAGCAGAAGACACAGAACTGATTTTGAGGACAGGAGTCTGTACTGCAAGTTTTATTGAAAACCAAGGTGTCACAGTTTGGTTCTCTTACATGACGAACACCATGACTAAAAGCATACAGGAAAGAAAAGGTTTATTTGACTTACATGTCCCAGCCCAGGTCCATCACTGAGGGAAGTCAGGGCAGGGACTTAAGCAGGAGCAGAAGCAAGAGCCATGGAAGAGCACTGTTTACTGGCTGGCTTAGCTAACTTTCTCGTATATCCCAGGCCCATCTGCCCCAAAATGGCACCGCCCACAGTAGACTGGGACCTCCCACGTCAATCATTAATCAAGGAAATGGCCCATAGACATGCTCAGAGGACTCTCTGATGGAAGCAGTTCCTCGGATTGAGGTCCCCTCTTCCCTAGTGACTCTAGTTTGTGTCAAGTTGACAGAAAGCTGTGCCTTCAACTTGTGCTTCTTCCTCCCACTACCTACCAGAATGTCTCCCATTGTAGGAGGTATTTAATAACTGAGTGACTCCAGCGTCCACAATATTTCAAGTCATAAACAGTCCACAGGCAATGACTTCTGCTGCATTTTCTTTTGTTCCCATGAAAAGAAGAAAATAATACAGTAAGTGTTGACAGAAATAGGAAGTCCTCACCCATCACTGTCATCTTCCCTTTGTGCTCTGAGCTTTGGAACTCTTGGTGGGAGTGGATCACATCTGCTCTATTTGGAGAGAAACAGTCTGTGCAGAGTGGGGTCTTGAAAAGCCTCTGACATGTGTCTGCCAAGGCGAAAATAGCCACATTTTGAATTTGCCCAGCATTTCCACTGTGTCTGCTTGATTAGGAGAGCTCTGATATCAGCCCCAGTGTTCCCCGGCACCAGAACTGCCGCTATGCGCCTGTGTTCTCAAGAGTCACGGAACAGCTTTGTCAATATGGCGTGGAAGCCAGAGCTGAGCCTGAAACTTTGAGGAGGTGTGTGTGTGTGTGTGTGTGTGTGTGTGTGTAGGTGAGCATGCATGTATGTTTGTGTGCATCTACATGCCTCTGGTTAAAAAGCTCTGTGACCAGCCATGGGACTGCTTCTCTAGAGGGGAAGTGTGCCTGGAGACACAGGGAGAGCCACCTTTGTATGCTTTTCAAGTGAGGGAAGACATAACAACTTCTTATCCCTCGTTATAAAAGTCCAAATAGCCACTTCTGCTAGAAGTGTGCGGTAATATTCAGGCTATTATTTCTTGGAGGTGGAGCTGGGGTAGAATGTAACTGAAAGAAATCTGCTTATGTAAGTGCTTAGCAAACTGTGGCTTGGAGGTGCAAGCTGAGCTGTGAGGTAAAAGGGGTATCAGTTCCCATTCCAACACTGTGACAAGATGTCTGGGTGAATAATGTAGGGAGAAGTTATTTTGGCCAAGGTTTTCAGAGATTTCAGTTCATGGTCGCTTGCTCGTGTGGACTCCGGTCCAGCAGTAAGGCAGAGCATCATGGAGGGAGCCCATGATGGAAGGAAGAGCTCACTTCATGGTGACTGGGAGGGAGAGGCAGGATGGGAGAGACCTGGGTCCCCATATCCTTTCCAGCCACTTAACTTCCTTTCGTTAGTCCTTCCCACCAGTAGATAAAGCACCTTCCAATAATGCTGATGCTGGTGGTCAAGCCTTTAACACAAGGGCATTTGGGAGACTCTGAAGAAATAAACAATAAGAAAAAAAATTAAAGACGTTTGTGCTCAAAAACGAAGGAAGAGAAGAGGATGTGGAAGGAGGGGAAGGAATACAAGAGGCCACACGTGGCCCACAAAGCTTAAAATAGTTACTAACTTGCACTTTTCAAAAACAGTTGTCAACCTTTGATTTCTATAATCGATTTCAATTTTGTAAATAAAAAAACCAGGGCTCTGCAGGCAACTACTTAGCTAGGCTCACAAGGGTAGCGTGAGCCCGTGAAAGGGGAGCAGGACTCAAGTTCCTGCAAGGCTGGCTGTTAGTCGTGTCTTTCCTGTGTTCTAAGGTGTTTTGTGATTATTAAGGTTTCGCTTGTGAGTTCATCATTCAAGAGTTCACAATTCTAGGGGACTGGGGTGATGGCTCGGCTGCTAAAAGGCTTGCTGTATGGAATTGGATCACTAGTTCCCACAGAAAAGCCACAAGTCGAGGTGTGATTCTGTAATCTCAGAGCTCAGGGGTGGAGACAGGAACATTTCTGGAGCTCATCGGTTAGTTACCTAATTGAGTGATAAGCTTCTGGTCCAATCAAAGTTTCTGTCTAAAAGATACAGTCGAGATTGAGTGAAGAAGCGACCTGATATTGACCTCTAGCCTCTGCACGTATGTGCTCATGTGCACACCACCCCAAGTATGCACCTGTAACACACACCTACACACACACACACACTCCCATACATATCCACCTCCACACACAAAAATAAGAGTTCACGGTTATAACATGGTTATGACTGGCCAGAATTAAGTCAGTGTCACAGGATGAGGACACAGACACCAAAGCCTGCACTCCCTGGTGACACCAGCCCGAACGGAGGCTTCCAGACTCCCAGCAGTTCTGACCAACTGAATATAGAGTACAAGTTTTCATGAAGCCCTTCAGGGATTTCAGGAACATAGTACACTTGCAATGAGTTTATTATAAAGGGTAACTCGGGACCACCCACATTTAGAGGTGGTAGGATACATTGTGGGGGGGACCCCAAGTCTGAGGTGTAATATGTCCACTTGTCTCCACATTAATATGAATCGCCGACCTGCATCATTAGCCTGAACTTTGGTATCCAGAGTGGCTTTTGTTTCCTTTTGCTTTTTTGGTTTCTCTATGTCGATGTTCTTAGTGGGATCATTGACTGTGTGATAGAGTTCAGTCTCCAGCTGCCCTACACTTTGAGCTGATAGACCTGATAGACCTGATTCAGAGTCTTGAACTTCTCATCACGTGGTTGGCATTAGCTGCATTGCCTAGAAACATCTAAAACTAGAGGCCCTCCTCCAGCCCTCTTCTTAACATAAATTTGAGAGTGGATGAACATACCCACCATGAATAGTAAGGGCTCCTATGTTCCTGTCACTAAGCAAGTTTCAAGGGTTTCAAATATTCCCCCGTGGGACCCCAAAATACGTACCAGGTGACTTCTCTTTTGCTATCTCTGTTTTTGGTGTGTAGGCTGGCTTTACACTCATGTCTTGTGCTAGTCTTTTGGATCGTACGAATGTACCACCTTGCTATACCCAAACAAATTCTCTACCATCCAAGCCAGGTCTGATTCTACTTCTGTTTCCTCTCCCTCCACAAGACTTTCAGAGCTAGTTACAGACTATAAGATAGTTTGACTAAGGAGGACTAGGCTGATTCTTTCTCCAGATCTCTACTTTGAGATGGTAAGACTTTATCACAGGGGTGGATTTACTAGGTAAGTCTTGGATATTGTTTAGAATTGTGGACATGTTGACTGATTATGTTAGGGGAAAATGCTGCAGTTTGGAATGAAGGGTCTCCCCCTACCCAACATATTCCTTACCTCAATGAAACACTTTGTAATAGCTATGCTAACTTCCATTTTGCATTTAATTCCTTACTTAAAAGCCCTTAACTGCCTGGATCTGTTTAGCTTATTATGCTAATATTATTCTAAATGCTACATAATCTTAAGTAATAAAATAATAAATAGGTGCAAGGTATTTACTATTCTGATTTGTATTGGGGAGAAATGTTAAATCTTACTAGGAATTTTCACTTTGTTAAAGCATGGTTTCCAAGCAGTTAGTTTCTAAGATGGCCAGAAGTGAGCCTTCCTTATCCCCTCTAGCCGCTTACGTCGCAGGGGAGGTCTGTTGTCCTGCTTCCTAACTAGTAAGCGGCACGGTATTGCCATCACCCACACGCTGCATGTGAGTGAAATGCTAGGGGACTTGTTTGAGTCCCTGAAGTGAATGCCCTCCCACCACATGTGGATGCTCCCTCCCACTAGCATGGGGAAGGAGCTGGACAGAGGAACCAGAGCTGAGAGGGGAGTTACAGATGGGCAGGGCTGGCTGGAGAACTATAGCAGCTAGTTGGGTATCCCTGTCTATCCAGTGCCCTTGGAGCTTGGAGTCACTAGTGTGTCTACAGCAGCTAGCCGCCTCCCCTCTGCCCCATTCCTTCCCTCCACTCATTGCCTCATCCGTGATCGCTGGTTCAGACATCGTGTCTCATCTCTCAGTTACCTTCCAACAACTTAAGGGTTCGTTCAAATAAGCAGCTGGAATGTTGCCATGGAGACTTTCTTCTTGGGATCTAGCATCTCTGGGTTTGAGTGCTATCATCTAATGCAGTGGTTCTCAACCTGTGGGTCATGA
Source organism: Ondatra zibethicus (assembly GCA_004026605.1). Lineage (NCBI taxonomy): Eukaryota > Metazoa > Chordata > Mammalia > Rodentia > Cricetidae > Ondatra > Ondatra zibethicus. The sequence continues at coordinate 141,380 of PVIU01001242.1, forward strand.
CCCCTTTAGGGGGCCATATATCAGATGTCCTGCATATCAGATATTTACATTGTGATTCATAACAGAAGCAAAATTACACTTATGGAGTAGCAGTGGAGTAATTTTACGGTTGAGGGGGGGGTCACCATAACATGAACTGTAATAAAGGGCAATAGCATCAGGAAGACTGAGAACCACTAATCTTATGAGGCTTGTGTCTGAGTGAACTATAAGTGGATAGCAGTTTGCTCTTTCTGGCTCACTTTTCTTGCTCTCCTGTCTTATAGGGTAACATAAGTTCTCTATGGGCTCTTTCATGCATTAGTTGCTATATCTGGTTATGAGTAATGGGTAGAATGATCAGGGTGTAGCTCATGGAAATCAACATGGCTGGGATGGAGTAGGGGAACTCATCTGCTTCATATTTATTTCAAAGGAAACTCTTCCTCTGTCTCCTGGTCCCCTTGGTGGGCAGGAGAAGCCTTCAGACCTGCAGAGTATGCCCACAGGTCAGCCACGGGCAGAGACCATCCTGGTTCCCATGCCAGATGATTCACTGTGGCTCACCTTGGAGCATTTAGCCATCATCAGTCCAAGGAACTGCACTGAGTCCACAGGCTTGCCCAGCACGGATGTGGCTGCTGGTGTCTGGCTTGTCCCTGAGAAGAGAAGGGTTCAATGTCCGGAAAAGGAAGAAGTTCCATGATGGATAGGTGCCTTCAGGAGGCATCTAATCCATTAGGTTTAGATGCATTCACCCATCATAAACTTATGACTGCTGCTGATGTGGTAGCCACTGTTCGGGGTTAGGCAAGGTGAGTTCCTCAAAGCCTTGGCCATCGATTGTCCTCTGCCTTCTGTGGGTGCAAACTGAGCACTTGTCAATCCACCTAGTGTTGTTCTCTTAATCCTTTCCCTTCCCGTTGCTTTCTTTCTCATCTACCAAGTATTTATTGACCCCCTCTATCTGCTGACACTGTGTCTGTTTATTTGGGGGAGTTATAAGCATACACTTGGCTTTTGTGTGGTGGTATCTGAAAAATGCATTAACTCAGGGTTTGTCTCAGGAGTCCAAATTTGAAACCTTCACCATAATGGGCTCTGCTATATATGGCACAGTGTTTTCCTTAGGCAATACAAAATTGTGTTCTTTTGAAAATGTATCTTCCAGCTCAGGGGTAGGTCAAGATGAGGTCATGGCGGTAGAAGGATTTATCTGAATCTTGGCATTAGGGAACTCTTGGCTGTTTCTTCATAGGCTAAAATCTCCCAGTCTGGCTCCGGTGGGTAAAGGGAGATTAGCATTGTGGCATGCTAGGAACTCGGGAGAGTCAATGTCAGCCTTGTTCTTTCACCTCTTATTCATTTGCCATTAATAGTACTTATCAGATTGTAAATGTTGGACAAACCATTGTTCTCATTCTTTTATTATTTTTAATCACGCACATGTGTGTGTAAATATGTCACATGCTTGCTGGTGCCCATGTAGACCAGAGGTGTCAGGTTGCCTAGAACTGGATTTACAGGCCATTTTGAGCCACCTAACAAGGGTGCTAAGAACCGAACTCGAGTTCTTTCTAAGAGTAGTATGTGGCCATCACTGTGTTGTTTCTATCTAGTCCTAGTCTGCTTTAAACCTCAGGTAACTCATTCTCCGCCCCCCTTATAACCCACACAACCAGTTTCCCTCTCTCAGAAGACAGTCTCACCGTTTCCTTCTGGCAGTTTCCCTCTCTCAGAAGACAGTCTCACCGTTTCCTTCTGGCAGTTTTCAGGTCTAAGTATCCTTTCATTCTTCACGCAACCCATGCACTTACTGGCTTGCATCTAGACTGCACAGCTGATCTCTGTACAGCCAGCTCGCTTCTGTCTCCTGCTACTTTGTCCATCACTGATGAATGCTCATCGTTCTTGCTGAGACATTGTCTGTGCCCTTCTAGACCCTGTCTGTCATCTGCAGTCTGCCCACAGGCTCTATTCCCAGAGTTTCTTTTCGTCTCTTCCTCCGTTTGAACCCTCAACACGGATTTATTTTTCAGTTAGCCTCCAATACAACTTTTGTCTATTTATTATTCAATTGGTCTTTCATCCACGATGCCCTCCTCTTTCCTAACGTAAGGGCCCATGTCCAACCTGTAAGGGTCTTATATCTTCCAACCACTTCTCCAATCAAAACACAAAGTCATAAGCTCTGACCTCGCTCACCCTTCAATCCCACTCTTAGTTATTTGGTTATAACTGTCACTCACTGCTAGGTAGCTGTAATGGGGTAGATTGTCAGTTGATTCTTTAAACTACTTGATATTTTTGATGACAAGAAGTGAGACCTCCCATTTTGTGATCCCAGCAGCATCTAACTGATTTTTCATGTGTGGCTGCTTATGGGTATCACTTACAAAGCCGTGCAGTGCAGAATCGGGAACTATGTGATCCACAAAGTAGGAAATAGTGGGTGTTCCCTTGGTGATATGGGTTTCATGGATGTGATGCTTAGAGGAATAGAGAGTCATAAGTGAGTGCAGCCCTGGCAATGGACTGTTTGATCCAAGCTAATGGTAGGTCTTTCATCCTCTATGCCTATCACGTAGGTCTTTCTGGGAAACTCAAAGCCATCATTTATGGGTTCCCATCACATGGCAGGCTGTGGGACTCTGGGAGTCTCATTCAGGTGACTGTAGTAGACAAAACAGATCCCTACTGTCCTGGAGCTTGGGCTGTTGGGTCTGGGAAAATATCGCCAATAAATACTATCAGGTGATGTAATGAATGTTGAGGCAGAAAACAACACAGGTTAAGTGGCAGAGAGACAAACTGTTCTCTCTTTTTTAATTTTTTTAAAAGATTTATTTATGTATACAGTGTCCTGCCTGCATGACAGAAGAGGGCACCAGATCTCATTACAGATGGCTGTGAGCCACCATGTGGTTGCTGGGAATTGAACTCAGGACCTCTGGAAGAGCAGGCAGTGCTCTTAACCTCTGAGCCATCTCTCCAGCCCCGACAAACTGTTCTCTTATACTAACTAGTCACAAAAATATTCTCCATCTGTCTGAAAGTAGCAGGTGCTCTAAAATGCAGCCTGGCTGGGGATAGGGTTCAGTGGTAGAGCACTTGCAAGGCCCTGGGCTCTATTCCTAGCCTACAGAAAGAGAAAAATAAAAGAAACCTAAATCAAAACAAAAAAAAAATCCCATTCTTTTATTGAAATCCAGGAAGCAGAGCTGATGGGGTAGTTAGGATGGAAGTAGACGTTCTTGTTTCCTGCTACTCCTTCTCTGCAGTGAGAGGACTTGGCAGTGTCTTCTGGCCAGGGCAGACCCTAGAAAGCGGGTGGCAAAGGGGGAAAAGGTGAGGCGATTGGTCCTGCAGTAAGAAATAGCCTGGGTGTGGTGCACCCATTCATAAAGGAGCAGAAAGCGGGTGTGTTTGGCTTGTGGACCCAGGTGTGAGCACCGAAGCCTGAATCTACCACACGTGCTCTGGGCTTTGGGAAAGGGAAAGTCATTACCCTACTGCAGGCTTAACCCTTCTTCACTAGTCTAGATAGCATGTCAGCTCTGGTTACTCACTTTGCCTTTCAGTTTCCCTTTTTTCATGTTAAGGATCGTAATCCTTACAGTCAAGCTAACAAGATGATTTAACCCAACCTTTAGTCTTCCAGATTTTCTCTACGTCACTAACAGATTTCTGTGCAGCTAGCAAGTGGAAGTTTACTCCGGAAAGATGCACGCTTTTTAAATGAGGTGCAATATACACCTCTTTGTTAGGTAGAGAGGATGGGGTATTAGTTGGATAAATATTTAAGGAGAACAGTTCCACCCGCCGAGTTGGAGGTTGTGTGCGTGTGTGTCTCTGTGTGTGTGTTTGCATGAGTGCAGTGTGTATATCCTAATGCATACACCTCAAGAAAAGTGTCTGGGAGTTTAGCTCACTCAAACCTTTGAGACAAGGCTTGCTATCAATTTGAGCTGGCCATGGTGAAGTTGAGCCGAGGGGATGATCTGACCTGTTTGTGGACATCAGCAGCAGAACCCTGAAGGATGGCGGTGGGAGCAAGCTCTGCCCAACAGACTCGGGACTCTGATGCCACAGCGCAGAGGTGCTTTCACCTCCTGTTTCTGTGATGAATGTACGTGGGGCAGCATCTCTCTAGGGCCCAGAAACTCAGCTCCTGAGTGGAATCCTTCGGCTAGGTGGATGCCTTCTGGCTTTACCGCTGACTCCCTTGGCCTCTCTAGTCTCAGGCAATCTAAAGTGGACCTCCTGCCTTCGCCCCCCACCTGCCTGGCCGCAAGCTACAAACGCAGCCAACTCCATCTTCGCGTGCGCTCTGGGCTGCCGAGACGCACCGGAGCGCTGGGGTTGGGCAAGACGGACTGGGTAGCCCTGGGCCAGCGGGGCTTCACGAAGGTCCAGGGCGGGGTGAGGTCTCTGGCAAGTCCAGATCTAGAGAAGCCTGGGGAACCTTCTCCACAAGTCCAGGTTGGGTGGGGCTTCCGAGGAGGGGCGGGGACTCTACTGGTCCACTGAGGGGCAGGGCGTCAGGCAGGGGCGGAGCCTCCGCAGATCCATGGCGAGGCGGGGTCCTAGGGGTGGGGCCTATTCACAGGTCGAGGTGGGGCGTCTCAAGTCACCGAGGGGTGGGGACTCGCAGGTCCAAAGCCGGGCTGGGTGGGGCTGGGCCTGCCGCTGCCTCGGCGGCTGTGGCTACAGTCTAGTCTCTAGGGGCAGCCAAGGTACATAGGCAGCCTTAGTCTCTCCAGAGCATCCTTTGCGGCTGGTCCCCGCCTGCAGCGCGCTCGCAGCCTCGGGCCTGGAGGGTGACTTCTTTTGTGTTTTATTTTCTGCCCCGCGCCTCATCTCTGCAGGACCCGTTCGTTCTTCTGCGGGCTACAAGAAGGCAGAGGATGAGATGTCCCGGGCCACGTCTGTTGGAGACCAGCTAGAGGCACCGGCCCGCATAATTTACCTCAACCAATCTCATCTCAACAAATTCTGCGACAACCAGATCAGGTAGGAGAAGCTGCAGCTGGGCGAAGCTCAGCGCTCACCTTCACGGGATGGCTTTTCCATCACCCTGCCAACCCTTAGTCTACTTGCTTCCCCCAGCACTTTGCATCTCTGCCTCCAGCACCCATCTTGAGCCCAGAGGTCCACACCCGGTACCCAGTGGGCCATGTGAGCACAGCTTGTGGGCCCCGCAGAAGTTATTCTAATGCCAAAAAGTGAAGGCGTCCACTGCCTGGACTGCCTTCCAAGAATCCCCGTAGTCTCCATGTAACCTCATTGATGCTTCTCTTTGTCATAGCTCTCTTGAGGAGTTTGCAGAGAGTCTGTGGGGAAGTGCGTTATACCGGGAATCCCACAGGCCACAGGGGCTCACATTCATTTCCCAGGGACCCACTACATTTGCCAAGGGTCTTATTTGCTAAGAAACTTTGTTCAGAGTCAGCAGAAAAAATGAAGGGAAGGCAACATTTAGCATTTTAGTATCTGCTCTCTGGCCACTGTGTTAGAGGCATTAGCAGTGCCAGCATCTCCAGTGTCTCGTGGAGCAAGTCATTAGCTCCAGATCAGGAAACTGAAGTGCGGAGATGTGACATGTTGTACTATGCTCATATATTAATAGCTACTGGGTGGGAAGGCTAGAAATTGAACCCCCTCACCTGACCAGCAAGCGTGTTCCAGCTGCTGTGCAAAACCTGTTTCTTAGCTTGGTGTTAGCACACTTTGAAATGTCATTGAACTTTGGGGCTTTGGCCAGCTTCACCTCTGAGAGTGATTTCCAAGGATAGTTTTTCCATACTCATGTCTGGAAGGCACTGACCAGGTCCCGTGCAGGTTTTAAAAATACAATCTAGTGCGCTCTCTCTCTCTCTCTCTCTCTCTCTGGCTAAAACTTTGTTATTGTTATATATCTAACTATTACACTATCCCAGTAATGCCACACTGGCTGCCTAGCTTGCAGCAAGGTCTGTTTGTTGGTCGTTTCTATAGCTGGATAAGATTTGGGAGAGAATAACAATACACCTATGTGCATTTATTTTATTAAGAGAGGGTTGGAGGGATGTCTCCGCTGTTAAAGGTTAGGCTTACAACCAAAAATGTTTTATTAAGGGAGCGTCAGGTTGTGTGGCTTTATTTTGTGTTTCAAGAATGCCCTTTGCACACATTTTACATTTAAAAAGTGATGCTTAGGCTATCTGAGTCTTCATTCCTGAACACGTAGTCTTGTTTTGAAATATGGAACATTACAGATATTACACACAGCCCATTATAGCTTTACAAATCAGGGTAACTGTAATAAAATAAGAGAGAGGAAACTGGAGCCTCATACATTGTCAGTAAGAATGAGAGATGGGGCTGCTGCTTTGGAAAGCGGTTTGGCATGGCTCCAAAAGGATCAGGGTAAAGTTAGCACAAGAGCCAGCAATTCCAAGACTACATACATAGCAAACACACGTGGAAACAGAGGTCCTCACAAACACTTGTACACAGATGCTCATAGCAGCAGGACTGTGGTGGCCAACACACACACATCCAGCTCTTCATTTGGATGAGTCTGTGAAGTGTGGGAGAGCCATACAATGGAATGTCATCTGACCATAAAATGTTACAATATGGATGAAACTTAAAAGTTATTAAATGAGAGAACAAGCCATGAAAAGCCTCAATTTGTATGAACTGATTCATGTGAAATACCTAAAAGAGAGATGCATCTCGAGGCCCATTAGTGGTTTCTGGGGCTGGTGAAGGAAGGTGGAGGTATGGGAGATGCCAAGTGACCGCTGTGTAGCCTGGAATGATGGCTGTGTCACTCTGACTACATGACAAGTCACTGGAGCCTGGCATTGGCCATGCAGTTCCATGTCTGCACGCCTTTCATATTTCTATTGAGTTCCTTGCAAAAAACCACTATGATCATTTTTTAAGAAGTTAAATATTGTGTGAGGAGATTCGATTGGAGCATAACTTTTTTTTTGAAGCATAACTTTTTTTAAAAAAAAACTTTAGTCCTTTTCAAAATGTATTTTTGCTTTTTCCAGCAATTTTAGTATCTCTGTGGTGATTTGAAACAGTGACAATAAAATAGGGATCTCCCACCCCATCCCTAGTTTCCACAGGAGGTATGTTGTTTAGTTTCTTGTCAACTTGACACAAGCAAGGGTCACCTGGGAAGAGGGACCCTCAGTTGAGAAAATGCCTACATTAGATGGCTCTGTAGGCAAGTCCATAGGGGACATTTTCTTGATTAATGGTTAATGTGGGTGAGCCCAGCCCACTTGGATAGTATCATCTCTGGGCAGGTAGTACTTGGGTGTATAAGAAAGCAGGCCGAGGAGCCATGGAGAGCGAGCCAGTAAGCAGCACTCCTCCATGGTCTCTGCTTCAGCTCCTGTCTTAAGTTCCTGCTCTGACTTCCCATCATGATGGCCTGAAGACCATAGACTGAAATAAGTCTTTTGCCCCCAAGTTGCTGAGGTCATGTGCTTATCATAGCAATGGAAAATGAACTAGGACTGGAGGCAAACATTTAAGAGCAATGGGACTTCAATACTTGTCTCTATCAGGGCTGGTTTTAGCCTTAGAGGGATTCCAACAGGCTACCCGATATATAGTTTCATTTGTTCTTTTTTATTTAAGAAGGGTTTGGAATAAGTGTGTGTATTGAGTTGGCTAGGAATAAAGCAGGCATGTATCAGCTATATAAGTGTATGGTTGGATTCATTTAAATATATCATACTAAGTATTAAAATGTCAATTTCTCACTTTGTGGCTTATCCTGTAAGAATGTTTCTAAACGCACTGGACCTAGGCTAAGAACTTTACCGTGTGGTCCTTGGGCTTCTGTGTTCCACTGATGCTATTAATGGACTCGCTAATGGTTGTCAATGACTTGTAATTCATTAGGAACTGATTACAAAGCTTGGCCTTAGCGTTTCGGCTCTTACAAAGCACTGAGGTATGGAACTGAAGCACTTCAGTGATGCTAAAGTCAACTCTACAAAACATTGATTTTTTTTTTTTTGGTTTTTTGAGACAGGGTTTCTCTTTGGCTTTGGAGCCTGTCCTGGAACTAGCTCTTGTAGACCAGGCTGGTCTCGAACTCACAGAGATCCCTGCCTCTGCCTCCCGAGTGCTGGGATTAAAGGCGTGCGCCACCACCGCCCGGCTGATTTTTTTTAAAACTAAGCTATTCAAGGGAATGTTTTCATAAAAGGGAATTGCTAAAGAATTAATTTTTCTTCATATAGTTTTCCATGTGAAAAATGTTGATACTTTTTCATGGGCGAGAACATGGGAGGGTCTTTTCTCAAACCACCCTCTCCCTCTTGTGCTGGGGACAGAACCTGTCTTACACACTTCAAGCACATGCTACAGACCTAGGCATGTTGCCTCTACATTAAGCTTTTTGGAAAGAAAAGATCCCGGGGCAGCTGAGGGTCCTAATGGTCCATTGACTGGGGTGTCTTTTTGAAGCCTGCCTTCTCCAGGTCAGGGTTCTTTCACTACCCCCACATCAAGCCCTTTCTGGCTGAGACTGTTGCCTCCCTGGCAATTACTCTGCACTTTCTTTTGCAGGTGCTTGACAAGGTTTTATTTAAAGACAGTGAGGAAGGGGGCTGTTGAGCATCTGGGGAAGTACGTGAAAGATGATATGCCGTACTTCAGCATCAGAACTGGTGGGACTCAAGGAAGAAGCTTGACCTGGAGGATGGCTTGGAGAACGAGTGAGCAGTCATATCTGGCTGGCCCTACACTTACAGGGGATGCCCTACATGGGAATTCTAAATTTTGGTCAATCAATTTAGTCCCGAGAGCTGTGTCATGTGTGTGCGAGTCTTGAACTCAGGCACTGACACCGTCTGATCTGCAGCTTGCTGATGTTTTCCACCAGGAAGCCAGGGAGTCAGCATCATCACCATGGTGGTCAGCTTTGAAGCAGCGCCTTTCTCCTAGGCATGGGGCTCACCTAAGAGGACAATGATTTTCTCCATTGTGTAGAAATTAATGGTAAAGCTGGGCATGGTGACGCACGCCCTTGATCCCAGCACTTAGGAGGCAGAAGCAGGTGGATCTCTGTGAGTTTGAGGCCAGCCTGATCTTCATAGTGATGTTTGGGACAACCAGGGCTACATAATGAGACCCTGTCTCAAAACAAAACAGAACAAACAAAAAGAAATGAATGGTAATTAATGGGCTGTTTCAGTGTTCTTATACTTAGGGAGGGCTGTGCACCTAACAAGATCTCCTTTCACTGGTGTGCACTCTCATCTCATTTACACATTTAAGTGCATAATTGAGACACCTAAAATTATAGCTCAGTGATGGTTTTTGTTTAATCACGGAATTGTATAACCATTTTAATTGTAAAATTTAGACCATTTATACCACTTCAAGAAGAAACTGTACCATCATCAATCATCCTTCTCTCTCCCAGTACCATCACCTATCAATCATTCTCTCTCACTGTACCATCTCTCTGTCATCCTTCTCTCTCCCCTCTGCCTCTTCCCTCCCCCCTCTACACCTAAATAACCACTAATCTACTTTATGTTCCCCTGTGTCAGGCATTTCCCATGAATGGTACCATATCCTCTTATGTAGTTTAATTAAATTAAAGCATAACAAAAACTTGCTCTGTAGAGGGATGTGATAACTCTTTAGTTTTATATATCTTGGCATAATTTACCAAAGGAATGATGAAAAATGTTTGTGGCACTGCAGTCAGCAGCATGTCGTCTTTCTCTGTGGTTATCAATGTATGTCATTTGGAATTCTGGCTTTCTAAGCTGTAAGGAGTTTTCATGTTTGCAGTCAGGTCTTCGTTGCAAATTCTAGATACTTCATTTGGGTTTGGGGTGACTCATTTCAGGTGGGTGTTTCAGAGAGCAGCATTCTGCAGGAGAGCAAGTGAGCTTTGTCAGATTAGCGTGTTTCTTTAGGCTGATTTGTCTTAAGGGAAAATTGCTTTCTATTTAATGTAAATATATTGCTGCCTTTGCCAATGTAAGTTTAAAATAGAGTCTTACCTGTCTAGGGAGAAGAACTGAGCATCAGGTGCTGGGTATATATAGGATCATCATTTAAAAAAGCAGGTTAGGCATTCCTAATTTGAGAATCCAAAATGAAATAAAAATAAAAACTTCTCAAAAATCTGAAACTTTTTAAGAGTTGACATGATATCAGAAATAGAAAATTCTACATGTAACCTCACCTGGTGGATCACCATCTAAACACAGGCACAGCAAAGATATCCAGTACAGTTACTGGCGGGTTCTAAGACATACGATACATGTGAAACACGAATAGATTCTGTTTAGACTCAGAAAATTTCATTGTGTCTATGCTGATATTCCCAAGTCCAAGAAAGACAAAACAGAACAAAAAACAAGTGAGCAAGCCAGATCAGAAACAGCTGTTTTGGTGAGGGGTGTTTAACCCATATGCTGAGACCTAAATGTCACAGAGAGTATGCTTGTCATAAGAGATGGAGAGAACATAATAACCTTTAGTGGTCCACTTGTAGGCCCACTGTGGTGCAGATGGAAAGTGTATATGGTACTAGAGCCAGTGGCATTGGGTGCTATGAAGATAAAGAATTCTCTAAATTTTTAAGCTTCAGAATTAGTCAGAATCTGGTCTCTGTTAAACCTGCTTATTATTTAGTAAGGAAATACCTCCGAAATCTTAATTTTTGTTGTTGATTTCCGAAAGATTATTATTTAAAGGAGTCAGGGGTGCAGATGCTTCTAGAGTTTGCCAAGCAGGCACAGAGGCTAGGTCTTCCGCATGGAACAAACCTGGCTGTAATCCCAGCATTCAGGAATGTTGGCGGGAGGATCCGCTGAAGGTCATCTTTAGATGTGTAGCAGGTACGGGCCAGTCTGGGAAACACGGGTATCTCAAAAACAAGCAAACAGGGGCTGTGTCTCACTTATCACAGTACTCACTGATTGAAAGATGAAAACCTGAGACGGGATCCGTAGCACTCACGGAAAGAGTCAGGCATGTGAGACAGAGAGATGGCGCGGTGCTGAAGAGTAGAGAACTCAAGTTTTGTTCTCAGCACCCACATCAGGGGGACTTGCAACTGTCAGTAACTCCAGCTCCAGGGAATCCTACACTCCTGGCCTTTGTGGGCATGTGGGTATGCATATATTGAGTGTTGGTGTTCAATATTCCGGCGGTGGGGGAGGCAGAGACAAGAGGGTCCTAGGGTTTACTGGCCAGCTAGTCTAGCCAAAGAGTGAACTCCAGGCTTAGTGAGAGACCATGTGTCAAAAAGCAGTGATTGAAATTGATACCCAGCCTCTGGCCTCCACATGCCTCATGCACACACACACATCCACACATGCACGCATGCACGCACGCACGCACACACGCAAACAAAATAAATAAATAAATAAATCGCAGAGCTTATGTGCCTCTGACCGGGGACAGCTGTGCTCACCAAGTTTGTGGAAGATAAAAATGCTCATTGGTTTGCTGCTTTTGTTGAACACATCTACCCAGCTACCTTAAGGCCCCTGGGAGATCTCACCTCTGCCTCTGCTGTTCTTCCTCGAGAGTCTCATACCCTTGGTTAATCTCCAAAGCAGACAGTTTCCCGAGTAGCAACATCATAATAGATCAGGAACACTTGTTTTTGTATACACCAGCAGCAAAGAGCTTGACAGGAAAGTCTGGTAATTAAAAGTGTTTTTTGATTTATGCCTGGGCAGGATTTTGAGGTATCTTACAGTTGAAGATATTGAAGTGATACAGTGCTTGGCATCATGTATTTCAGGTACACTAGATGCCTAAGTTGTCTTGAGCTGTATTTTTAGAAACGGGGAAAAAAGCATGTCAGCCTTGGGCTAGTTAAGTATTTGATGTTTCTAAGGAAACAGCAAATGTCTGGGAGAATAGACTTTGGTGGTGATATTTATCAAGTTGACCTTTGTGGGGGTGCATAATGGAACCAAAGAAACCTCTGTGCTGCTCCTATTCATAGATAGGCAAAGCCATTCTGTTTGAGATTCTGGATCAGTGACCTATTTTACTGCCTTTCCCTTCCCAAGTCCTTTCCCTTCCCTTCTTATTTCCCCTTCCCTCCCCTCTCTTCCTTTCCCTTCTCTTCTTCCTCCCCCTCTCTCTTCTCCCCTTCCCTTCACCTCCCTCCTCACCCTCCTCTTTCTTTTTAAATTTGAGACATGTTGTCACTCTATAGCCCAGGCTGTCCTTGAACTCACTCTTCCCTCTAGGCTGGCAGAATTCTACAAACTCACTGTTTTCTGCAGACTTAAAATCGTATCTTAGCCTTGCTGAATTAATCAGAGGTTCATTAATCAAAATGAAGTGAAAATTTAACCAGAGTTTGAGGAAACCAAAGGGAGGTGGGGATTAAGGCAGGAGGAGAAGGTTCCTGCCGAGCCCCCCAAAAAACCTGTGCTGGAGCACGATGCAGTGTGTGTGGCGGTCCTTCTTCCTTTGGACCGTCTGCTGTGGTGGTGACGGCGGGGTCGTTCCCAGAGTTGGGAGGCTAATAGCCTGGGCTCTAGCAGCCCCAGTAATCAAGGTTTACCTACCTGTCCCCAGTATATCAATTAAAGAAGCTAGTAGACATGAGATTTATTCAACATAACCACATGAGGAAGAGTAACAAAAGAATCCATTGGCCACCATGTCCGTCCTGACAAGTTGTTAGGGTTTAGCAGAGGACCAGGGGTATGCAGAATTGGCAGTACTAATCAAGGCATGATTGCATACTGATCTTTGATCCCTCTTGTCCTGGCTCTGTCTGTGGTCTGTCCTGTGAGGCGCTCTGGTAAGTTGTCAGAAATGTGGGAAATCTTTTCTTGGAAGGCAAGTTCCTCCTCTGGCCGGCACAATGGATTCAGCCTTTCCCTTCCTTAGCACAGGATTCAGTCTTGGAGGGTCATTTTTTGAAAAGTCTGATAGGCAAAGAGAAGACTAGCGTCTCTCCGCCCCCCCCCCCACAGTCTGGCTCTCCTGACAGGTGCTTACCAGATGTTGACACCAGGAAAGTGGAGTGAAAAGAAAGGCAGACAGCTATTCTGTTGTGTCTATGATTTTCTCAAGATTAAGAAGAATACAAGAATAATAAAGTCGAAAACCCCAGAAATAATGTAGGAGAATAACAATGGCAAACTCTCATCTTTCTGCTGGATGGGTTGGCAGATGCCTGGGTCTTTTGTTAGAACAAGGGTGGGAACAGAGGCTTAGAACAGAGCTGCGTCTTGGGACTGGAGATGGCTCAGTGGTTAAGAGCATGCCCTGCTTTCCCAGAGGACCTGAGTTCAGTTCTCAGTATCCGTGTTGGGTGGCTCACAACCATCTGTAACTCCAGCTCTGGGGGAAATACGCCTTCGGCCTCTCCGCACACCAGCACTCAGGTGCATATATCCACACTCACACACGTGTAGTTCAAAAAACTAACAAAAAGTTTTTCTTAAAAAGACAAAAGAAAGGGGCAAAGTCTCCCCAGATTGCTGTACTAAGTAAATGAGAGAACACTTGCTCTCTGGTGTCCAAGAGTCTCCCCTAAGCTCTCTGCCCACAGTTTGCGTGCAGGACACCTGGGCTGGGTGTACAGAGGCTAGAGGAGGCTACAGCACTTAGACCATGGCCACTTCTGCTGTGGCCAGTGTTCAGTCTTAGATCTTGGGTTCAATTTCTGGAAAAAAAAAGCACCAAAGAGCCTACGGTGCTGTCTGTGGCTCCTTGGCACATAGCCGATGCGCTCGCAGAAAGCGAATCAGCAGCCCTTTCCAGGACAGCGCTTAGAGAGAACAAAAGCGGAGTCTGACCATTGTTGGGATGTCTTATCGAGAAAGTTCCTGAAAACCATGAGGTCAGGGTAGATTCAAATGCTGACCCACTCTTTCTAGTGAGAGCCAGCTCCACAACAGAAATCAGAGGTTTTCAGCTAGTCTTCTTGTTTTATATTCTAGGCGATCGAATGATTTGAGGTTGAACTTAGGACATTGCTGGCCATTCAGGTGGATTATTCTCTTTTCAGGATGCTGTGTGAACCATCACTTGAATGGCTCTGGAGAGCCACCGTCCACTGGTCAGTTTCAACCTTCAGGCTTTTGAGAGCCAACTCCTAGATCTCGTCTCTCTTTCTGAAGTGTTGGTAATTTTAGTGTGTGAAATGTATCAGCATTAGACAGATTTGCAGGGGACAGAAAGCCACTTTAAAGGCACCTGCAAAAACTTGGGGACCAGGCACAGAGGACGGGCTTCACAAGAGGGACACAAGTGGCCAAACATTGTACAGCTAAATAAAGGGACAGGGACTTGCTCTTGGGAGGGGTGTGGGCTGTTGGAGGCTGATGGAAGATGGTGTACAGCTGTCATAAGATGCAGATGAGGTTTTTCTCGGGGACAGCTTCCCGGGGTCATTCGTCTAACTTGGGTGACAGAGCCCTCCGATCTTCCTGTGATATCTTTCCAAGGCAGAAAAGGGGTATCATGGAAAGCCTGTTTGGATGCCCTGCCTGTTCAGCTCACTAGTGCAATAAATTTGTCAAAGCACAGCCTCTGAGTCAGTGTTATCTGTAGCTGGAAATGAAGAAAGCTAGTATAGGATGTTGTACTTGGGACCCCATACAGTCACATAAATTCTCTGTATCAGTGGTTTCCAAACTTTTGGATTTCATGTCCCCTCAGTATAACTTGCCAGTACGAATCTTTACCCATGTGTTTAGATATCTGTACATGGTATTGTCGCCATGTCTCAACCCTTGGCGTGCATTTGCTAAGACTCAGTTAAGCCCTGTGGATTTATTTGTCTGCGTGTTTAGTTGTTTTGAATGTCTGTGACTATCTTATCAGACTTAGTTACTTTCCTTTTGCTCCATCTAGATAAAGGCCTTGGCGAGCGTGGATTCAGAGCAGACCCGTCTGTACTGACTTGTGTTTGCTGGCAGCTGTGTCATAGTGTCATCGTTTCTGATGTGCTTTCATTGCATAGTTCTTCTTTTCGGGAGGATCGGTGTCATTGAAATTAGATAAAATAACCCATAAGTCCACCTGGCTTGGAGACACAGACCGAAGCACAGAGTCACAAGCAGAGAGACAGATGGAGGGGGTGGGTGCCGCTGCCACCCTGAATTTGTCAGCCCAGGCTGCCAGAGCCAAGTGTCATATGTTGGGCCTGGTGGCTCAGAAAAGAGAAATGTGCTTTCTCCCAGCTGTTGCAACTGGAAGTGACACCCTCATCACTTCATTTAAACCATTTGTCTTCCAAAGGCCCCAGTCGCAAATATCAGCATGTTTAGGGCTTCATCTATTTAGAGGATGTAATTCACTCCTCTCCCCACCCAACACTGGGTGCCTTCCCGTAACCCTTCCCCTCCAGCCACATCATATAGGACCAAGTGGCAAGGGTGACTCCAATGTTGAGCTACCAACAGCTATGACTGAGGGAGTTTGGATAGGGACATGTCAGCATAAGCCTGGGGATAAGTCCCTTCTAAGCCTTGCTGTAGAGCCCCATGTTGTAATTCTGTGTCAAATGGGGCTGCTCCCCTTCCTTGGAGAAGATGGGGGTCACTTTTGCTTCAGACCACAGCAACCCTGAGCCTGATTATACAGGGACATGGGAGGCAGTGGAGTGTGGCGGCCAAGTGTATCTTTTCAGATATGGGTCTGCCCATAGCCAGCAAAGGTTTTTACAAGGGGCTGGGACAAGGTCGTCCTTGGGGTGCCTTGGAAGAGAAGGAGGGTCTTCGAGTAGGTGGATAGACATACATGCTTCTAGGTTCAAATTTCAGCAACGGGAAAAACATTGACAGTTTCTCTTGCTTCTGTGTTTTTTTTTTCCCTTCAGAACTGTTTTGAACAGTGTATTGAAGAAAGGGGGGCACCAGGCAGTGGTAGTGCATGCCTTTAATCCCAGATGCAGAAGGCAGAGGCAGGTGGATCTCTGTGAGTTTGAGGCCAGCCTGGTCTACAAGAGCTAGTTCCAGGACAGGCTCCAAAAGCTACAGAGAAGCCCTGTCTCAAAAAAAATACATAAATAAACAAAAATAAAATAAAATGAAATGAAAAAAGGGGGCTTGACCTCACAATAACAGAAATCCCTGGTTCCCCTCAGTATTAGACCTACTGGGGCAGTCAGAGGTGCATGGGGCCACTTCTGGCAGTGTGCCACGAAGGGGAGTCGCCGTCTTATGCGGGGATGCATGGACTCTACTGCAGAGATCTCCAACGTCCTCTGTCTGTAAAGCAGGAACCCTCAAACTGCAGTTAGGAGCTTGGCCAGAAGGCAGCTAACCATGGCTACAGGTGTTGGCTGTCCCTGTCTTAGTAATCAACGCCGTTATTCTATTTGGCCATTCATGTCCCTCACTGTCTCTTTGATATTCCAATAACTTGATGATCTGGGGAAACACAAGTGGATCTGAGTATGACTTGCTCAAGGGCGTATGTTGTCTAGAGAATTAACCATAGGCTAAAGAATAACTTGACAGATTTGGGACATTGGGGTCTTCTCTCTCTGTGTAGATTTAATCTATTTACCTATATAATATTTAAACATACTTAGTTATAGATTTATTATGTAAATACATGTATATTTGAAATATATACATATTCAATATATCCAGTTTTAGCCGGCAAATGCTATACATGGCCAGGCTACGTTGAGAGCATAAGAAAGGTAGGGAGTAAGTGAGTGAGTGTATGTGTGTGCACATACATGTGCATGAATTGTTAAATCACGAAATTGATTCTTAACTTTTGGTGTGCTGGGAGAACAATGTTATATAAGGTCATGTTAAGTTCAGTGTTACTTCCTCCTGCAGCAGAACACCCAGAAGATTCTTCACTATAGACTGGTTAAAAGCTCAAGCCTAGTCCAAGCAGATGAGTGGGGGTCTTAGGATGGGTGAGAAATTGTCTTTCTCTCCTTCTCTCTGGCACCAGGTATTGAACCCAGGGCCTGAGCAAGTGCTCTACGGCGGCACTGCATACCTTTTATTTTGAAACAGTGTCCCCCTAAGTTGCCCAGGCTGGCCTCAAATTACTAATCCTCCTGCTTTAGCCTCCTCAGTAGCTAGAATTTAGGCATGTGCCACCCAGCTTGGCTCCTGCCCTGTCCCTTTTATTTCTTCTTTTCTTATTTGGACCATCCATTTCATGGCATCCTGGACTCTGCTTAATATTCCAAAGGAATTCAGAAATGTGCATAGTATTTAATCTGAAATTAAAAAAATTATTTTATGTATACAAATAATTTATCTTTGTGTACGTCTGGGTACCATGTGCCTGCCTGGTGCCCTCAAAGTCCAGAAGAGGGTGTTGGACCTTCTGGGACTGGAGTTTTAGATGGTTGTGAGCCACCTTGTGGGTGCTGGAACTTGAACTTGAGTCCTCTGGAAGAGCAACCAGTGCTTTTAACCACTGATTATCTCTCTCTGGACTAATCTAGATTCTTAATAGGAGACTCCATTTTACTAAGACATGTTCTTTAAATTACCCAATAAAGTATTACACTTCAGTATTTCCTCCAGTAAATGGTTGCATATCTGAAAGCATCACCGTCCAGAATGTGGAATGAGTCCCAAAACTCCTGCCTTTTGATAACAGAACTCTTTCTTTGACAGTAGTGGGCTGCTTTCTCAGTAGTATCATTGCTGCTCCCCAGCACCCATCCTTGTTAGAACTGTCTCACATTAGTTTTTAATGGTACCTTTAAATTAGGCTTCATTAATCATTCCAGTGCTATTTCACCAGAGCAAATTAAATTATTTCGTAGAATGAGGATGCCAGGGGGCGGTGGAAACATTAGCTTCTCTCAGTACCTCTGTTTTGCCTGTCAGCTGTCTTGCAGCTTCATCCTACACCCCTTTCATTCTATACTAGACAGCGGGACATCTGCCTTTTCTTCTCTTTTCTTAACCTTTCCTCCCTCTCTCTCTCTCTCCTCTTTGCTGTTCATGTAAAGGCCATAATATAGAGGCCGAGTTTTGACATGTGACTGGGATTTATATAGTTATACAATAATCATTCCCCCCCTCCCAGCAAAGGCCTGACTGTTGGGCTTTATCCACAGCTGATGGGAGTAATTTTAAGCCACCAAGTGATATGGAAAGGAAGAAGGGAAACCACATTTGTGTCTGTTCGGAGGACTTGATTTGACTTACCCAGATAAATTCATAAGCCAATCATTGCTGTACTGACATAGCTAGAGTCATCAGAGAGGAAGGAGCCTCAGCTGAGGAAATGCCTCCATGAGATCCAGCTGTAAGGCATTTTCTCAATTAGTGATCAGTCGGGGAGGGCCCAGTCCATGGTGCCATCCCTGGGCTGCTGGTCCTGGATTCTATAAGAAAGCAGGCTGAGCAAACCATGAGGAACAAGCCAGTAAATATCACATCTCTACAGCCTCTGCATCTGCTCCTGCCTCCAGGTTCCAGCCCTCCTTGAGTTCCTGTTCTACTTCTTCCAATAATGGACTGTGATCTGGAAGTGTAAGCCAAATAAATCCTTTCCTTCCCAACTTGTTTTTTTTTTTTTTTTGGTCATGACATTTCATTGCCTCAACAGAAACCATAATTAAGACAATTGCAAAAAGGTAAAGTCAGGCAACTCCAAATAAAATGATAATATAGCAGAGGACTCTCATTTTTAGTTTATTATTAACCATTTTCCACTTGGTTGTATGAAATGTGGCCATGAGTATACACATCCCACAATTTGCAACGCTTGCAACTTATGTGGCCCTCACATGAGCATCAGCCTCCAAGGGTGTGGTGGTTTGAATGAGAATGGTCTCCATGCCGGGCGGTGGTGGTGCAGGCCTTTAGTCCTAGCACTTGGGAGGCAGAGGTAGGTGGATCTGTGAGTTCAAGGCCAGCCTGGTCTACAAGAGCTAGTTCCAGGACAAGTACCAAAGCTACAGAGGCGAGAGAGAGAGAGAGAGAGAGAGAGAGAGAGAGAGAGAGAGAGAATGGTCCCCATAGGCTCATATATTTGTGTGTTTATTTCCTAATTTGTAGAACTGTTTAGAAAGGATTAGGAGGTGTGGCCTTGTTGGAGGAGGTGTGTTATTGGGTGTAGGCTTTGAGATTTCAAAAGCCCATGCTGGGCCACTGTTGTTCTCCCTCTTCCTGTTACCAGTGGATGTAAAGCTCTCAGCTGCTACTCCAACACCATGCCTGTCTGCCTCCTACCATGATGATCATAGACTAACCCTCTGAAGCTGTAAGCAAGCCCCCAATTAAACGCTTTCTTTTGTAAGTGTTGCCTTGGCCATGGTGTCACTCCCCAGCAATAGAACTGTGACTAGAAAGAGGAACAGTTTACCTGGAAAACCTTTCAAGCCCATGGGTGCCTTGTCTATAAAGGCTTTCCTTGACACCAAAACTTCCTGTGACTTCCAGACCCTGATACCAGGTTGTGACCCTAATCTTACAAAGAGAGAAGTGGCAAGAAAGCAACCATAAACCTCTGTAGCTGCCATGACAAAACATTCACCCAAGCATCATGTTTGAATTAGCATCCGTGAACAGTCATGTCCTAACAGTGCCATCAATGTTTAGTGCAATGGTCAGGGGACCATTTACAGAGTATTTCAGTATTACCCAGGAAGCAGATCTGAGTTCCTCCTATGTGGGATCCTCTGTTGTGTCCTTGGGCAGGAGTGAGGCTTCTAATTTCACCAAGGTCCCTGGTGGCTTTTGACATGTACATTAAGCCTAAATCAACAACACTGAGAGGCAACATATTCTCAATGTTTTACCCTTTAAAATTGTACCTGGATGCTGTAAAACTCCAGGTTAATACATGGTCTTGGAAAAGTAGTGACCAAGCTGGAAGTGTCCCATCACCTGTTGACATTAACATGTTTCTAGTTCCTCTTCTGGGGACCACAAGCTTTTGTTTTGCTGGTGTTGTCTTTGGTTGTTTCATTGGTACAATGAGGGGTCTTGCTTTTTTTGTCACATGTCATATATTGATTAGATAAGAAGCTGCTGCAACCCAGTGCTGGTATTTGCTCAGGAGCCAAATAGGTGTCTTATGTCAACAGCCTGTAATGCTTAAGAGCTGTGTATAGTAAGGTGCCTTGTTGAGATGGGACTCTGGGGTGAGTTTGAAATCACAGTGTCTCTTCAATCCCAAATCATCCATCCAACTTCTCCTTTGCCACTTGCCATCTTACAGGTGCCTTCATGCTAAGTTGACGATTCCTCGTGGTTTTGAACTATTGTGCTGTGGGACAACATGGGTTTTGATATTTTGGGGTGCTGCCATTAGAAATGACAGTAAGAATGTCTTGTCTTAGGGGTTGGAGAGATGGCTCAGTGGTTAAGAGCACTGGTTGCTCTTACAGAGGTCCTGAGTTCAATTCCTAGCAGCCACATGGTGGCTCCCAAGCATCCATGGTGGGATCTGGTGCCCTCTTCTGGAATAAAGGCGTTCATACATACAGAGCACTCAGTAGTTTGTTTTTTTTTTTTTAATATCTAGTCTTAAGAAATCCATGCTCCTTTTGATTTTAAAATATGTTGAGTATTTTCAAATTAGGATGGCATAACATGGGTCATATTTACCTGAGAATGGCAGCACTGTGGCTGGTTTCTGCAGGTGTGAGAGCTCTGCTGTTGTTCATAGGACGTGTTCTTCACCTGGTAAGACTGAAGAGAGTCTGTGCCTCATAGAACAATCGAGTGCAATTGGGAAGTGTCTTTGCAAGGGGCTAACAGTGTTTACTTTTCTCCTGGTCTCATGGTCATGGCTGTGGCTTGTTTTCATTCCCTTTGCTGCAGTGACCTGTTGTGCACAGAGCTAACCTGGTTTGCAAGTCTGCGATAAGGTGCTGGTGTTTTAACATTAGTGCATTTGGCAGGGGCAAGGTTCTGGCTGCTCTTTGGCACTTGTTGTGATTCCATTGCAGGTGGTCTGTCATCACCTCCATCTTTTGGCAGGTATTTTATAGGCGTCCTCTGGACACTAGATGAATACTGAGCATAAGCACTTTAAGCTGTACCCAGTAAATATCTTACAGGTTTCAGTTTAGCCTTTGTTTGCATACTGTATGTTTGGGAACAGCTCTCCCACCTTCTTGGTACATAACACTTGAGTTAAAAAAAAATAGACTTTACATTGTATTCGAAGAGATTAAAGGCAATGCAGCAGTTGAGTGGGATGAGTGTGTTCAGGGAACAGACTAGAAACATTTTCTTTCTGCAGTGATTTAACTTCGAAGAGTATTTCTAGCGTTTGTCTGAGGTTCGTACTGGAAGCATTTGTAGGGAAATATTCAATATGGAATAGTTAGAGAGGGAGACCAGATGAAAGGGGAAATGCAGTTCAGGGCATAGCACTTGCCTAGCATCTGTGGGGCCTGGCTTTGGAGTCCCGATGCTGAAAAAACAAACAAACAAACAAACAACAACAACAACAACAAAACCCCCATCAATCACAGTAGAAGTCTTGGCTCTGTTAGGGTCACAGTTTCACAAACCTTGTTTCCTTGTCTGTGAGGTGGGAGCATGCTCCCCTTCAAGGTTTGTCTGGAAACTGAGACATGGGGAGTCTAGAGCATAATGGACCACACGCCTTGCATCTCCCGTCTTGTTTGCCATGGGTAGGCTTATTGCTCCTTTTCTTTTTAACAGTTATGAAGCACAGATAACACAGACTCTACCCTCTCAACCCCTGTCAGTGCAGTGTGTTCATACTGCAGGGTAACCTGCCCCCCAAAATCTTTTCATCTGGCAAAGAACGTCTTCTCCCATTCCCTTTGTCCCCTGCCCACCAATCGGCATTCTGTCACTACGTATTTGATTATTCTGGGTTTGTCACAAGAAAGTCTTACTGCACTTTGAAACTCTGCCACCTAGTCTTGGTGAGTTATCAAATGGCCATTTTTAAATGGCATTTCTGTTCTTTCTACTGTGTCTCTTCTTATTTAAAGATTTATTTTACTGTGTGTGTGTGTGTGTGCACCGTTGTCTTCAGAAGCCAGAAGAGGGCATCAGAACTGGATCTGGAGTTGTAGGATATGCCAGTTTGGGTGCTGGGAACCCAACTCCTGTCCTCTGAAGGAGGGACAAACGTTCTTAACTGTTGAGCCATCTCTCCAGCTCTCTCTGTGCTTTTTCTTATGTCTTTCTGTCTTTGTAGTGCATACTGTTTCAAAAACTGGCATAAAAATGGGTAAAGAAAATGGACCTTTTTCAACCCTAAGAAAGAATGCAGTTGTGTTGCTTACAGGAAACCGGATGAAATGGGAAATAACCTTGTCAAATTAATTAAGCCAGTCTCAGAAAGACAATTATTGTATGTTTTCTCAGATTCCTCAATTTTATGTAGATACATAAGATCATGTATGTGTTTATGGCATGAAGCTAGAACAGAACTGTCCAGAGGATCATAGGGGACTAGTGGGAGAAGGGGAGAAAGGGAAACTAGGGGCCTATGGGAGGGTATGGTCAGTGCATACTATATCCTTGTGCGATTAAACATCTTTAAGTTTAAAAATCTTTAAAATCTGAGCCGGGCGGTGGTGGTGCACGCCTTTAATCCCAGCACTCGGGAGGCAGAGGCAGGTGGATCTCTGTGAGTTTGAGGCCAGCCTGGTCTACAAGAGCTAGTTCTAGGACAGGCTCCAAAGCTACAGAGAAACCCTGTCTCAAAAAAATAAAAAATAAAAATAAAAAACAAAACAAACAAAAAAACCCCAAAATAAACAAATCTTTAAAATCTATAAGTGGCTTATAGAGAAAATATTTAAAGGGAAGTTCACACGAGCCCTTCACCTTCTTCTGGGTGGCTGACTTCACTGTCCACATCTGTCCCTAAGACCGTTCTGGAACAGAATGGTGATAGTATTCTGGAAAAGATGCAGCCTGAGTTTGAGATTTTCAACTGGATCTGCCTTTGGACAGTGAGGGTTGTTTTTCCTCTCTGCAGCAGTCCAGTCTCTGATGTCTCCTCTTGAATGGGGTCCCTGCCTCAACACTGTTTTCCGTCCTCTTCTGTGTTGATGGAGGGTCCCATCCAAAATAGTAGATTCTCAAGGCGGTCTGCATTGTGATTCTTCCTGTTCAGGGACCACTGCTGACTGCTTGCTGTTTTACCTCCTGGGGCATCTACAAGGCCACTTACATTCTGTCCTCACTTTCTGCTCCATCTCCCAGAGTTCCTTATCTTCCTGTGCTCAGGCTTCCACCTTAGGTTGCAGGATGTTCCCTGGTGTGCTCTGCTCTTGTCTTCTCTCTATAGCTTTTCATTCCGCTGTACTGTGGCTTACGGCCAAATTGGCATCTCTCTGAAGTGTTGCCTTTCTTGCCTACCTTCCTGCCCTTTGCGGGTGGGAGTGGCCCATCCACTCTCTGTGGACCATCGGGAGGCCATGTCGGTTCTTGCACCCAACTCTCCTGCTCTGCTGTGTCATCCTTAATGACAAAGTCATCATCTTCCGGATCCTTCTCAGTGTGGGACTCACTCAGCTTTCAGCCAGTGGGAGGAGCAAACCCTTTCCCAGAGGACTTTGCAGATAGATGAAGTGCAGAACAGTCCAGAAAACAGGAGTTGCCTTAATCCTGTGCTCTACGACTTGCCTTCACACTCATTACATAGTGAACAAAGCTGACCCCCATGGTGATGGGCAGTCCTTAGGCATCCGGAAGGGAAGTGTGTGATTTTGACATGCTTTTATAAACAAACCACTCTTGAGAGAGAGCTGCCTCATCAAATGCTTTTAGTGTCAGGTCTTCGGAAATAATAGATTGATGTCTGTCCTCAGATGCAGGCACGTTTGGGATTTAATGTGCTCCTCGGCATCCTTAAGTCTTTTATAGCAGTTGAGGTTTAAAATTTGTTCATTCAACAAATACATTTTTGGTACTTAGCATATAGTATACCCTTGGTCGATAGCCGGACAAAGTGCTGGAGACCAGGGCTCGGCTGGGCTGCCGCGAGTTTGAGCTTCCTGTCACTTTCCAGCCTTCTGAACAGGGAGCAGGGAGCATTGGCGGTGCACTGTCCGTTTATGGAACTCTGCTTGTTGCCGTTGTTGGCCTCTCTGCTCTTCGTCTTAGTCTACTTTGAAGGAGAAGCTAGTTTCTGGGTGGAAAGATAGAGAGAGCAGCCTTCCAGCACGTTCTGCCCGGGCCACGTGGGCCATGCCACGCCTCCTTGGGTTTTCTACCTTACAGCTTAAATGCCGTGGCTCTTTTCCTTTAAGCTCTCCTGAGGGGAACAAAGTACATAAAAGCTGCTGCTCCAGCGGAGTCCCAGGCCTCAAGGAGCCATGAGAAAGAAGGTAGAGCCATTCCTAACTCTCACCCGCATCACACAGACGAGGAGATGCGCGATGAAAAACTAATGTATGCATTTAAAATATCCGCGCATGCGTGTTTCAGATGAGTACCTCTTGGTTTCGCTCACATGATGCTGCATTCTCCGAGGGAGTACGGTAGGAGTGCCCCTGACACCACAACCCCGTCCCCAGAAGCCCGCAGCCGAGCTGCTAAATCATCCCGCAAATTTCCAACCTATTTCTTTTGATTGGCCCTGAATTTTAAAACAACAACAACAACAACAACAACAAAATGATCAGTTGTCTGCTTGGAGTGCAAGGTCCAAAGGATAGGGTGGCTTAAAGATTCACTTTGAGCTAAGTATGGTGTCCTCACGAGACCCACAATGCCACATAAAGCTGGATTTCACAGCAATTATAAAATCAACAATGATTATGTAGCATTTACAAGCTCTAAGGAAAGTAGAATCTGAAACACTTCAGTTTTGTTGTTATCATCTTTTTCCCACAGCTGAGGCTGGCGCAGGGCTGCGTCACGCCTGCCAGGCGCATGCTCTGTCCCTGAGTTACCCCCTCCAGTTCAAGTTCTCTCGTTTTTCTGTGACCACTTGGATCTAACATTAAAACACCGAGAGTTATAAATTACGAGGTGTAAGATGTTTGTTTGATCATTATAAATTTTAACCTTTAAAAAACTCTATTCAACTGTATCCTAAAACTTAAGATTTATTGGTGATATTTTATTGTTTTAAAATTGAAAGCCAAATCAAGAAGTAGGGTGAAACTGGAGTGGTGTAGTTTGGTCGCTGTCCAACTTGGATCCCACAAGTGCGCTGCTTCAGTGAGCTTTCATTTACTAGTCACCTGATGATTATTAACAAAAGTTTTCCCACCAGCCTGGATCTGCTATGTGGAAATAAGAATAATGAATATGTAATTTTGTGGGGTTTTTACTTTTTTTGTAATGTAATACATTTTTATTATTTTACTTGGTGTAATTTGATCATATACTTTACTTTAATCACACTTGCCATGATTAAACCACAGCTTAAGAAAGGTGAGTTTTGTTTTGTTGCAGTATGGGGGCTGTACCCAGGCCTTTGTACATGCTTTGTACAGGAGGATTCTACCACTGGACTGTACCCCAAACCCTAACATTTTTCACTCTCTGTTTCTTTCTGGTCATTTTTTATATGTTTTTTCATTACAGTTGTTGCTAAAAAATGAGCTTTGCTGCGTGGAGGAGGGGAGTTGAGGGTTAGCCATGACAGGCACCTCACTGTAAGATGCCGGCTCCCCACTGTTTTCTGAGTCAGCTACAGTGGGGCACCCTGCTGGGCTCCCCTGGCTGCATTCTGAGGACCAAGAGCTGCTGAGGCTGCTCCTGAGTAGGTGTCCTCCTGAAGAGGTGACACTTTATCTTTCAAGGCGTGTGTCTTCCTGTGTAAGGTGATGAGCACACACTAGAGTGTCCATGGTCCCCTCAGTTCTCTGTGTGGATGGCCCCTAAGCTGTGCCCTGGCCGTGTGGTCTGTCACCATTCCCTTGGGGGCCAGCGAGCATGGCGATCAACATCCTTGCCTGCTTCAGGAGATGTGGAGGACCCACTGGAATTTGCTTTACATTTCTCTTGTGCCTTGGTGTAGTCTGTAGGTTTGGTCACTAAAGCCCTTATTGCTTTAGTGGCTGCGACCAGGAGTAGGACAACCACTCCTGGTTTTTTTTTTATTTTTCCCAATTTATGCGTGAATTTTGTTCTGTTTGAGACAGTCTCACTTGGGTCACCCACGGTGGCCTTGAATCCACAATCCTGCCTCAGTTTCCCGAGTTATAGTTTTACACTACTTGACTTGCTCATGATTTTTGATATTCATGTAAAACAGCATTCATATTTTGTGTAAAATTTAATTGCCCATAAAATAAAATTCATCACAATTCTGGTAATATCAAGACAGTTTTTATTATCACCATGTGTTTATCCATTATTTTGGCCTTGGTCTTGAATGTTATTTATTGCCAACATAATTTGCTACAGGTGTCTGAAGTGTGTGAAAAACCTCTCAATGCAGAGTCTTACACACAGTTTCTCCATTTAAAAAATGAAATAAATCAGTAACCCTTCCCTGCCCAGCGAGACTTCTCACTCCATTTTCTTTTTGTCCTCAACAGTGAGCACAGAGAGACCATTGTTTGAAATGAAATTGAGACATGAGACTTTGTCTCAAAATGATAAGTATGTAAATAAACATTCCTGAAAAGAATGATTAAAAAAAAAAGAAATGAAATTGAGAACATGCTCCAGAAATTCTCTGATGTGAGAGGGTGTGTTCATGTTGTGTCCTGGGCTTTGCCTAGCAGTGAAGATTTTCATAAATGGGACATGGAGAGGACATGGCTTGGCCTTGACTTTGATGTTAATATCCTTTGCTTTCTTTTCACTCAAGTTTGTGCTATATAACTGTGCTCATAATTTTTTTTTTTAAAGGAAAATTTGGAATTAAATAAAACGACTTCAGAGACCCTATTCTAGCTTGGCGGGGGAGTTACTTAGTCTGTTGTGACAACTTTGTGATTTTTGTTTTATCCTCCTGAATTTTGCTTCCTTGGCTTTTTTTATTATTATTATTGGTTGGTAAAATTTACTGTAGGATTGAGAGCAGCGAGGGGTACAGACATCACTCCTGGTCCTGTTGACATGTGCAGTCCGTGGGCATTTGGATAGGCAAACACAGAGCGGTTCTAAGAGTTATACATAGTAGAATAGTCACTGTGGGCTGTGTGCACGTGACAGTAGCCCCTAAGACTGTGGCAGAACTGAAAACTCTTTTCCGCAGCCGTACTACAGTCTCAGAAAGCAGTCTTCGGGTAATGTGTGCGGGGAGGGTAGCTAAACAAACCTACTGTGCTGCCGGGCAGACACAAGCAGTTATAGCATGTGCAGTCAGGCCCACTGTGGTTTGGAAAGGAAGCTGTGCAGGGCTGGCAGAGAGCCTACGAGATTCTAGAAGGTTTATGTGGGGCAGTACATGTTGGTTAGTGGGACCCACGTAATAGTTCCCTGTTGTTAGGAGAGATTTTTATTTTAGTGATATTTTTCTCATTTCAAGGAGTCTCAAGGATGTTCATGGTGTGGAGCAAAGCAATGTAGAAGGAAGATGGATGGACAGGTGGAAGATGTTGGTGGGGGAAACATGCAAGTTTGGATCCTATGGGGCATCTCTGAGCTCAGGCACAGTGAACAGATGTGGACAACAAGAGGAGAGACCTCTACTTGGGTCAGGATGGAGCAGAAGCAGTGCAGGCTAGACAAGGTAGGACAGTCTGTGTCGAGGACATGGATGAGTCAAGTCCAGCCAAAAGCTTAGTTCACCCCATTGGGACTGTGCAGAACGAACGATAAAACCCTGAGACAGAAATTGGGGTTCAGTCCGAAAATCAGAAAAGCAAAGCAGCCAAGCCACTAGAGAAATCTTACCTCTACCAAGGCTGGGCGACTGCAGAGCTAAACAGACTAAACCTCTCTCTCCCATTTTATATTTCATCCAGTGCTGGGATTAAAGGTGTGTGACTCCCTAGGACTGGGAATAAAGGTGTGAACCACCATCACCTGGATTTGTTTTTGCATTGATCTTGTGTAGCCGACGGTAGCCTTGAACTCACAGAGATCCATCTGCCTCTGTCTCCCAAATCCTGGGTGTGTGTCACCATTGCCTGACCTCTAGTGGCTTTAGCTTTGCCTCTGGTCTTCAGGTAAGATTTACTTATCAAATAATAATACCACTACAGGGCTGAGCAGGGCACTAGGGCGAAGGCTGTCGAGAGATGGAGGAAAGGAAGGGTAGAAATAGCCAGCCTGGAGCCTAGAGAGGAAGTATCTAAGGTTCCCAGCACCTAGAACCTAGGTGTCCTGGAAGTTAGTTTGTGGGGTTTGATGTTCAGAAACCCACTTCGCATTTCTGCACCAAATAAAGTAGCTTCAATATCTTGCAGACAAAAACTAGTAAGTGCAGCAAAAGACCAGCCTGGACTTGATGCATTGACTTTGTGCACATAAAATCTCCCAAGTGGGAGGCACAGCTGGGGATGTGGCTTTGACCTTCCCGCCACTGCACTCCTGCTGCCAGCATTGAACCAGTTGTAGATAGTCTGTTAGTCCTTAACCATGCTGCCCAGGGAGTGAAAGTGGTGTGTGTGTGTGTGCGTGTGTGCGTGTGTGTGTGTGTGTCGTGCATTTGTGTGTGTATATATACGTGGTGGGGTATGTGTGGGTATGTGTGTGTATGTGTGTATGGGTGTGGTGTGTATGTGATGGGGGTGAGTGTGTAGTGTGTGTGTGGCGTGTGGGGGTGGGTAATGAATTGTGTGTGGTGGGGTGAGTATGTGATATGTGAGTGTGTGTCTGTGTGTGTATGATTGGTGTAGGTGAATACGTTGTGTATAAGTGGTGGCTGGGGTGGAGGTTGCAGAGCAAGTTACTTGGGAAGTGGGGCAAGACTGGTTTTGATTTGCTCTGGTTTGGAGCATGTTATTCCTAGTGTCAGCATCCATGTTTAGAGGGATGTTGCTGTTCCTATACTTACAGGAACTTCTGTTTTAAAAAGTTGAAGCATAGGCACAGAGACTTATAACATTTCAGTAGTTACTTTCCTGCAGCAGCATGTTAACGCCACCTGCCTATGTACTGTTTGGACACTGTCTGAACCCCCCTTGGGAGTGAGTTTGGCATTGTGATGGTTTCTTTTGTTGCAGGGATGTTCCAAGGTCATGTTGTGTTCAGGTTCTATAGAGGAACAGAACTGATAGACTCAACCTACATTTAATCTACACACATATATTTAAAGGGATTTCTCTGATGATTTGCATGATATGGCCTGGGTAACCCAGCAGTGGCTTCTCACTCCAGAGAGGCTGAGACCCTAGTAGCTGCTTGTTCTGCAAGGCTGGGTGCTGGAGACTGGGAGGATTCCAGGAGAGCCCCTCCTTTTCTGGAGAGCTGGTTCTACTCCCTGAATCCTGAAGAAGCTGGTTCTGCTTCCTGGAATGCAGCAACCACAGCAGTGGCAGCAGCAGCAGTAGCAGTGGCGGCGGCAGGGTAGATGAACTTACCAGCAAGGGTGAAGAGAAAGCAGTCAAGAACACAGCTTCCTTCTTCCATGTCCTGTTAGGTGGGTGTCTACCGGGAGGTGCCACACACATCTAGGTGCGTCTTCCCACTTCGATTAACCTGACCAGCAAAATCTCTCACAACAGCAACCAGTCTTGCCTTTAATTGATTCCAAGTGCCATCAAGTTGACAACCAAGATGAGCCATCACAGTCTGAAGTTCCACCAAGTGACTTTTCCTCCACTTAGCTAGATGAATTGCAGGCTTTCCTTCTAACATTGCTGTTCTCTAACAGTCTGAGGGTGTCTCTTCATATTTTGCTTTGACTAGTGGTGACTCCCAGAGCTGACACCTCTGCAAGTCCACCGATGGTGATGGTGCTGGCTTTCAGAAACACAACTGGGCAAACACAATGGAACAGGAAGCTGTTGTGGTGATGACAATCTTCCACTCCTGCAGCTCCTTTGTGTCTATTAGAGCCCATTTCACCTGTCCCATCTTTGCTCAGGGAAAATCAAAGGGCACCATTAGCTCGGAAATGGATTTCGAGAGGTTGGGGGTGGGGTAATTGGTTCTGAGAAGCCATAGGATTAGCTTTTGGAAGGATAGAGGACTGAACCTGGTGTCCCCTGAGTGTCACTTAGGGGTTAGGAGAGGAGCAGTGTGCGGGAGCTGAAGGGCCTTCTCAGCCTTCCTCCACCACTCTCCAGTTTTGGTGACTTTTCTATGTAGCTGAGGCTGGCTTTGAACTCTGAGTCCTCTCGCCTCTACTCCCAAATGCTGGAATTTCAGGTGTGTGCTTCTATATCTGGGCACTGGTATGTTTTTATAATCTGTAATAATCTTGTGTGTGTGTGTGTGTGTGTGTGCACGGGCACACGCGCATATGTGTATGCGTATGTGTGTGCATATGTGTATATGTATGTGTGTGTGTGTGTGTGTTTGCCATAGCCAGCTTGTCACAGATCCATGCAGAGTGACCCTTGGTTTGAGCTGCACAGCCCAAGCTCTGGGTTTCCCTCTGGATCTAAGTCCTTGGCACACAGGGCCTGATCCTGTCTGTCTTTGCCTGAGCACTTCATCCACCAGAACCTCACACACATTTGCACTCGGGTCATCACTCCCGACAGACAACACGCCTGGTGTCCCCCGTGGAGTCGCTAGGAGGGTCCGCGGCCCTGCTTTTTATTTCTTTGGAGGTAGCAGCCTGGCGGAGGGAATGAGAGTGTGTGTGCTCAACAGCCCCACAAGGGCAGCCTTACAATGAATGGTTTGGATAGCTGTGGAAGAGGAGGCAGGGGGTAAGCAAAAACCAAGAGCCTCCGTTCTGTAGAGGAGGAGCAAATGGGTAAGCTTGACTCAGCCCCACCTGCCCCATACCCATCACGACCTTCACAACCTCATCCCTCCCCTCTCACTGATTCTGGCTTATTTTGAACCTAAATTGTTTGTATGTATGTATGTTTGTTTGTTTTGAGACAGGGTTTCTCTGTGTAGCCTTGGCTGTCCTGAAACTGGCTCTGTAGACCAGGCTGGCCTCAAACTCACAGAGATCCGCCTGCCTCTGCCTCCCGAGTGCTGGGATTAAAGGCGTGTGCCACCACCTCCCAGCATTTTTGAAACCCCAAATTTAAGGCACCCTGGCGGCAGGAATTGGTTTTGTTCTTTGTTTGTATTAAACTCTGGACAGGGATGGTTGTGGTTATGGACACTTGGAAAAAGCAGGTGGCAATGCAATCTCAGTGGGTCTCAGCTACTTCACCAGAGAAACGAGGAGTGTGGAACCAGGGGACTTTTGAACCTGAAGTAATTGATATAAAAACATTTTGTCACCATGGTGACAAAATGCTCAGAGAAAGCCCAGGGTGCTGGGTTTCAGGGAATGCCTCATCAGTAAATTGGGAGGGCATATGACTTGTGATTGACAGATACAGTGATCTCCATCAACCTGCCCTCCAAATTCTGCTTTGAAAAGATAAACAAAACATGAGGTTTTAAAAACTTCTTCTACACAGAGGGAGCATTTCTTCTCAGAGCCAGACACCAGTAGAACTGAGCACTGTATGAAAATATGAACTGAGCACTTTTGTATCCATGGATTTTTTTTGTGTGTGTGATTGAATCTGTAACAACCTCACTAGGATTGGGAACGTGTAACTCTCAGCATAGTTGTCCCTTGCTGAGCATGACAGACTGGTGCCAGGACCCACTCAGATGCCAAAACCTGAGGATGCTCAAGGCCCATGAGTAAAATGACTCAGTGCATACACAGAACCTATGCACATCCGGCAGCAACTTCTGTCCCCTCCCAGTTAGGTGACAACACACTGTATTGTCTAAGTAAAAGTAAGAATGTCTCTATATGTTCAGTACATGTACATTTCCCCAAAATATACCTTATTATTTATTTTATTTGTAATTATGTGGGTGTGGGGGTATACATATGAGTGCACATACCCTTGCGGACCAGAAGAGGGCGTCAGAGCTCCTGGAGCTGGAATTGCTGGCGCTTGGGAGCTGCTCTGTGTGGGTGCTGGGAACTGTGCTCTGGCTCTCCCTGAGAGCAGCAAGCCCCATAACCTCTGAGCTTCTAGCCATACACCTCCTCCCACCCCCATTTGTTTGCATCCGAGGTTCCGGAAGGATGGACACACAGGACTGTTACAATCTGCTGTATGAGGCCTCCCTCGAACATTGTTTAAGTTTGGTTAGCCTAGTGTGGAAAAGGTAGAGCTAAAGAGGTCAAAGGGTTAAGTCCTGACCCTGTCCCAGGTGGGCTCTGGATCCCACAGGAAATTGGTCACTTCTGGCAGGTGCATGTCCCTTATGTGAGGTTGGGGCTGTGGTGCACGATAAATGACTGACATGTGTTAGTCTCATGTTCTGAGAATATTTTGCAGTCTGAGACAGGCTGTGTGTGTCATCCAGAGAATACCGTGTGTGGCTACAGCGATGGGAGGCAACTGTATTTCTGTAAAGCGTGTGGGCTTTACAGCTTCATGTCCTTGTAAACAGAACTAAACCTCGAGGAACTGAGTACAGGAGCTACATTTTAGGATGATTTAACACCTCTATAGAAAGGTTAGTTTTAGGGCTAATTTTGCCTAATGAGCTATCTTGACTACTTAGGGAAATTAGAAGTTTAGAAGCTGGATAAAAATTGAATTATCTCTACCAAAATTGAGTAGATAAAACCCTTTCAGGTGTGAGAGTGAAGTAATTTTTTTGTGGAATATGAATTATGAATATTCCTCAAATGGGAGGAATTGTCAGACTGTTAAGTCAGTTAAGCCAATATCTGTAATTGAGATTGTTGCTTTTTCCTGGTCTCCTTTGCCTCCTGAAACTAGCAATGAGGTTTCCATCCTTTGGCACTTGGTTATCACAGCTGTTAGCTAGTCCGTCCACTCATGTGGACACTCACCCTGAACACAGGTTGGTGATTAGGTGCCTTGCTCTGTGTTAGGTCCCAGAGTCAGAAGGGGAATTGTGTTATTACTCAATGGCAGAGTGCTTGCCTAGCGTGAGTTCCATCCCCAGCACAATGAGAAATAACCACAGGTAGTTTGGGGTCTCCAGTGTGGAGAGGTGAGCAGAGCTTACCCCATGCTGTCTTCAGGAGAGAGGCATTGGTGTTCAGACCACACGTCTAAGTGTTCTGTGTGTGCTCTTGCCTGCCTTGTAGGTGGTTGACGGCCATTATTAGCATTTGAAATTTTACCTCTAAAGCCCCCATCCTGGAGAGAGATCGGAAAGCTGGCTGCTATTCAGTGATTTCCTGCTGCGCAGTGCGTGTCCGTCTCTGGTTGTCACGGAGTCTCCAGTGACTGATTCAGTCTCCAGGAAGGGCTCTTGGTTGCATGGATGGTGAAAACCTGAAAGGCTTCCCCTTCTGGTTGTGAGACGGGCTGAGTGTGTGCCATGGCTTGGTTAATTTCTTACCTTCGCTGACCTCAGAGGATGCTGGGACAGACGGATCTGGGTGCAAGGTAAAGAGTAATTATCTCATCTGAAAAGGTTTTGAAGTAAAAATTCGAAGCAGGGCGGTGTTAGAATACTTTCTTTGTGTGCGCAAGGCCCTGGATTCTGTTCCCAATCTCTCTCTCTCTCTCTCTCTCTCTCTCTCTCTCTCTCTCTCTCTCTCTCTCTCATCAGCTGTTTAAATATAGAGTAAGAGCTAACCTTTGCTGAGAACCCACTGATCCCAGCTGTAAGGGCAGTATTTCTGTTAACTTGATGATTTTTATTATCAGATATGGAAACCAAGGCCTGGAATGGTTGAATAACCCATCCCACGTCTCATAGCGAAGCCAGAAGTCTGGTTTGTGGCAACCATGGTCTGCCAGCAGAAAGATACTGAGACCCGAATGCTGAGAAACTCACATACAGGGTCCTCCTCCAAATCAGTGCATAGAGGGAATGGCCTAAGAGAAGGCAGATTGAGACGCTTCATGATTGATAGTAAGCTTGGGCTTTGGGTTGCCAGGGGATAAGTATCTCTGAGCTGGGCAGGTGGTATATTGCTGTGGCTCATGCTGACCCAGGTCCTGGGTCAAGAATCCAGCATACAGCATGTTCTCCAACACTAGCTGTTATTGGGTCCTAGAGTAGTTTTGAATGTGGCACGTATTCTGTTGGAAAACAGTTGGAAATGAATTGGGAGGTGGTGGTGATAGGAACTTCTAACTAGCCAGAGTAGCCTTGGAAGTGATGAACTATGGGAAAAATAGCCAAGTATCTCCAGAAATCTTTAGGCTTCCAGCCTTATTGTGTTACAATATCATTAAAAAATGGTTTTACTGTCAAATATTGAGGTCCATTACTTTCAGTGAACATCTGGTCATGTTTCTGCTACCTAAACGGGCCTAGATTTCAACGAAAGTGGTTCTTAGTTCAGGTTGGACAGACATAAGTTGAAGAATGCCTATCTCATCCTCCTGTGGGGTGATGTGTAGAGGAAAATGCTAGGAAAATGTCAAGCTGACATAGCACCCGCAGTCAAAGAACTGTGATGTATGACGGTGACATCCCGAGAGGGTGAGCAGTGCAGTGTATGCATTGTGAGTGCATGCATGCATGCATGTGTGTGTGTGTGTGTGTGTGTGTGTGTGGTGCATATGTACATGTCTGCATTGCCCATGGAGGCCAGAAGGAGGCAAGGATCCCCTGGAGTTATAGGTGGTTGTTAGCTGTCTGATGTGGGTGCTGGGAACTGAACTCGGGTCCTCTGAAAGAGGAGCAAACATTCTAAATTTCTGAGCCATCTCTCCATCCAGCCATATTTCTGTTTCTATTCCTAAATGTTTTGATCATTTTCTAAATTCAGTTAATTCAAATTCTCACTTGAGGGGAGATGACAAATTTATTTTTGTTTCTTTTTCTGTCTATGCAGCACATAGAGAGGTCCCTGTTCACCTTGGCACTTAACACTTACTCTCTCTGGGGATGCTCTGGGGACTATTCTATAAATAAAGCAAGGAGGCCATATCCAGGAGACATGTTGTCTTGGGAAGGCATTGTAACAGGGACTCCTGAGCAATTGTGTTCCAAGTATGCCTTGTGCAGAACACTCAAAACTAGACATGGTTGTGGGATTGGATCAGGGCTCACAGCACGTGAGCTGAGGAAGTCCCCATGCCCAGAGAGAAGTGTCCAGTCCTCCACTTTCCATCCTGTGGGGAGACAGCCAGGAATCAATCGAGGACCTGCCTAGGCTCGTGTGATACGATAGAGAAGAAGTCTGGGGACATTGTCGCTCATGCTAACCCTACAGAGTCAGGGAATGAAAGTAACTCACTGTGTTAGTGGAGTTACAGGAATCTCTTGTCTAGGGAGGTAATTCAGTTTCTGACGAAGAACTTCTTTTATCCTAGCAGAGCATTTGTGCCTTTGTATAATTTATGTTTCTTCATTTTTTGCTTTCCAGAAAAATTTTGGAGTAGTTATTGTCATTGACTTTCAGTAAACAAAAATTTCCACAGTTGAGTCATAGAATCTGTTTTGCCTTGGAAAACTGAGCAAACTGTTGGGCAATTACTGTGGATTTATCTTAGATTAATGAGGTTTTCATTAGTAGTAATTGGAATCATTAATCTTCCTGTAGAAAGTTATAGAAAAACTCCAGATGCATATTGCCAAAATGATGACTTAGCAGTTTTAGAAGCCCTGTGTTCTGAGAATCTGCTTTAGCACAGAGCATGTGGTGTATGATTTTAAGGGGCCCTCCAGAGAAGCTCAGGATGGAGACACTCTTGTCTAGTTGTGATGTTCAACCCCAAATTTTGATTGATGATTAAAAACTGACACAAACCATAGACAGACTATTGAAGAACATACAAATACACACACACACATTTATGGAATAAAGAATTTTAATGCATATTTTATTAATTCCTTGAGGATTTTACACATTGTACTTTGATCATCTGTATCCCTCCTCCTCTCCCCATCCTAACCATCCCAAATTTGAGTCTTTTTTAAAGAACTCATCCAGTCCAATTAGTGTTTCCCATGTACTCTTGAGTGCATGGCTGTCCACTGAAGCATGTTAGATCTACCAGGGATCACACACTTATAGAAAACTAACTTTCTCTTTACTGGTAGCTACCCATTGTCAGTAACTTCTTAGCTTGGGGTAGGGCTTTCCTTCCTATGCTGGGATTTTTTTTTTTTTGGCTTAATCTTTCAAATGTCTTGTGTGTGCATTCATGACCTCTGTGGATTCACACTTGCAGCTACCCTGCTGTGTTTGGAAACACTGTTCCCTTGCTGTCATCCGCCACCTCTGTTTTGACAATCCTTCTGCCTCCTCCACTGCAATGATGCTGAGTTTTGGACAGACGAGAGTAGGTTATAGATGCCCCTTTAGGGATGAATACTCCACCGTCTCTTGTTTCATGCACCTTGACCAATTGTGTTTCTGTATTAATTTCTATCTGCAGAGTAAGATGTTCTCTGCTAAGGTTTGAGAGCTGCATTAGCCTATGGGTACAGTGATAAGTCATTAGGTGTCAGTTTAATTCAATGTTCATTTAGTAGAGCAACAGTAGTAGGGCCTACAACCCACCTGGACCTAGGTTCTAGGTCTCATAACTGTGCCAGGTATGGGTTCTCCTGAAGGAGTTGGATCCACTTGTAAAGTGGTTGATTACTTCCACAGCAGCTGTGCCACTGATGCGTCACTGATGTGGGCGTGTCTTGTCAGGCTGGTGGGCGTGTCTTGTCAGGCTGGTAGGCGTGTCTTGTCAGGCTGGTGGGCGTCATGGCTTACAGGGTTTGCAGCTAGAAAAGACTGATGATTGCTCTTCTCAGCAGTAGGAAAACCAGCCAGCAGGGATGAAGTTCAATGCCACCTTTCTTCTTCCGTGTTTGTTGACTCAAGTAGGTGGTGTCTTTATTAATAGGGCCTCACTATCGAGTTCTGGAGAATAACCGAGAACATTGGTGATAGCTTGTCTGTGTGTGGGTATGGGATCCCATTGACCAACTGCTCAAAACAATGGTAAGTCTTTCCTGGAGGTTTTGTTTGTTCTCCTGTGGTGTCTAGATGGGATATTGTCCCCTATAATAGGGTAACGTCATCTAAACATTTTTTATGTGTACATGTATGTTTGTATTTTAGGAAGCTTCTTCAGTAATTGTTTTTGTATGGATTTTTCAGTTCTATTCTCCCACCCCATTTAACTCTTCCTGTTCCATTATTACCATTTACCCCTTTCTACTGCATTATTTCTTCCCTCCCTTGGAACCCCCCCCACAGCCCCTTACTAAGTTTCTGACTGCTATGGGTATTTCAAATGAAACACACATATCTAAATACTAAAAGCTAGAATCTACCACCTCCCTGACAAGAATTCTTACCATTGAATACTTAAAGGATTCAAATAAGAATAAAACAAGAAAACAAGAGCTGAATACTGATATATGGGGACCCTTCTATAACCCTGGCACTTAGAAAATATAGTCAGGAGGACCTGAAGTTCAGGTCTAACCTGGGCTACACAGTATGACTATCTCAAAACAGAAAAATAGCAACATCCTCAAGAATAAAAAAAAACTTGGAAAAGGCTCAGTGGGTAAGAGTGCTTGCTTGCAGGTTACCTGAGTTTGGATCTCCAGGACACATTCAAAAGCTTGGCATGGGCGCGCGCGCGCACACACACACACACACACACACACACACACACACACACACACACACACTATACCCTAGTGCTGTGGGGGACAAGGGATCAGAAGATTGTGAGAGTCTTGGCTTTTAGCCTAGCTCTAGGCACAGAGGAGTGAGCACATGGCGTGTGTGTTAGGGGAGAGGGAATGGGGAGGGAGTAGGGAAATTGCTTGGTTGTGTTTCAGGGGAATAAGGTGGCAAGTGACAGAGCTGACTGACCTGAACCTGCAGGAATAGGGGTCTCAAATGGTGAGCGGGAGGACTAAAGATTGAGGAATAAAGAAGACAAAAAAGCAACAGTTGTGACCCTGGATAGGGAGGTCTTGGGTAAGCTGAGGACGCATTGTAGGGGAACATGTCACAGTTGTAGTGTTACAGAGATATCCTGACTCATGGGGAAGCCCGGATCTACTTAGAGCCGCAATAGGACAGACAGCTCAGCCCCGGAGGAAAGGAAGTCAGGCTACCTGAAGCTGGGGTGCGGTGGAGGATGGTCTTGATGGGGCTCCCTAGGGAGTGTCTCAGCAAGGTTTTTCAGCTCAATCCCCTAAGGAACGTCCCAGCCAGGTTCTTCTAGTCTGTGCTGGCAAATGAAGGTCATCACCCAAGACTCTATTGAGGAAGAGATTTATTTGGGAAGGAGGAGTCCAGGAGAGTGGCTGCCCTTCATGGCAGCCTTTAACTGAAGGGGTGGAGAGACTTATATAGGGCTGCTTCTCCTTCTCCTCCTCCTCCCCCCCCTCTTTCTTTCCAAGACCAGGTTTCTCTGTAGCTTTGGAGCCTGTCCTGGAAACTAGCTCTTGTAGACCAGGCTGGCCCTGAACTCACAGAGATCTGCCTGCCTCTGCCTCCTGAGTGCTGGGATTAAACACATGCACCACCACCGCCTGGCTTTATATAGGGCTTCTTAGGGGAAGAGTTTTCCCAGGGAGAAGGGGGATTGGTTAGTTTTTCCCTGCTCAGGGATTGGTCAGTTTAGTTGGTCAGGGGCAGAGATGGCTCTGCCTTCATGGTCAAACTGTTTCTTTCACTGATTCTTTTTAGCTTTTTGACTCTAATCTTAGGATCAGGGCATATTTCTTTCATTGGTTCTGATTGTAAGGACAAAGTGTATTTCTTTGACACTAGTTTCAGAGCCAGGGCATGTTTCTTTGGTCATGGGTTCAGGGATAAAGATGTTTCTTTCTCTGGCTTAGGTCTCAAATCCAGGGTGTGTTTCTTTCACTGACTGGTTTCAGAGTCAGGGTGCTCAGTGATTGGTTGGTTTTCT
The DNA here is from genome assembly GCA_004026605.1 of Ondatra zibethicus. Taxonomy (NCBI): domain Eukaryota; kingdom Metazoa; phylum Chordata; class Mammalia; order Rodentia; family Cricetidae; genus Ondatra; species Ondatra zibethicus. The sequence continues at coordinate 180,186 of PVIU01001242.1, forward strand.
GCTCATGTTCATGATAGAATCACAGTAAATTATAGAATATTACATAAACATTATAAAGAAGGACTTGGAAGGATCTTTATAATATTGTGAGGAAATCTCTTAGGAGTATTTGCATTGTGCTGTGAGCTGTTCACTATCACAGCCACTTCTGTGTGTGCAATTGCATCCAGGACCCACAAAATTGGAATATAGTTCTGGGTTTGTACATTATAGTATGTTAAATGAAAAGGTCAATAGAATTTTGTAGGAATGGCTAGCATGTTGTTTTTGTACAAAGTGTCCATAAGTGGATGGATAAGAACAAGGCATATGGAGACATTCAAGTAGTGTAGTGGTTTTCAACCTTTCTAATGCTGCAACTCTTTAATATAGTTCCTCACGTTGTGGTAACCCCAACCATAAAATTATTTTGTTGCCACTTCATAGCTGTAATTTTACTACTGTTATGAATTGTAATGTAAACACCTGATATGTGAACTCTATGAAAGGGTCATTTGACCCTAATGTGGTTATGACCCACAGGTTGAGAACCAGTGAAGTAGTGCCTTACACATCATGTCTTCGAGTATTTGTGGAATTGCTGAGCCACACTGCAGTGTGGTGTTGAACCAAGTGCTGCTGTGGCGCTGGCCAGCAGAGGGCACTGTGCTGTTGGTCTGTCTGCAGAGTCCAGTTAGCCTGCAAGGCACAGAGAGGCTAAAGAGGATGCTTGATGTGGCCATCCTAGAGATAGCCACATTAAAAAAAAAGCTATTTCTGCAGACCGTCTGTCTGCCTGGCCCCCTCCTTGTCTCATTTACACTATTTTGAAATGGGTGAGTTGATACATAGTGTACATTTTGCCTTGACCTGAATGGGGAAAAGCTTGCTGGTGTAGATGACCCCTTGGGCTGTTGGCTCAGAAAAGGAGGATGTGGTTTGATGAAAAGAAGAAAGAAAAATGTCATGGGAATTTGGCAGAGGATGAAAGGAGCCAGAAAACTGAGTAAGGACTAGCACTCTTCTCAATTAAGTGTCTTCCACTTCAGGAGAAGGCTGTGCTCTCTCTCTCTCTCTCTCTCTCTCTCTCTCTCTCTCTCTCTCTCTGTGTGTGTGTGTGTGTGTGTGTGTGTATTGTGGGGACCAGGGGTGAAGGTAGGGTAGCAAGGAAGGGAGCCTGGTGCTGAAGTCCAACCAGCTCATCTCCAAGAAGGATGATGAGAAAGTTTATCCAAATGTGTATTAGAGCGCTAATGCTTGCCAGGCCCTTGTGTAACTGGCCAGAATTCTCCCCCTTCCATCCGTGAGCCTGGGGCTCCTCCATGGCTGCTGGCCAGAGGAAGTGGTTGTTGGGTGCTGATGGGAAGATACTGATGGGAAGGGTTGCCAGACCATTCTGTGCTGGGGGCAGTGGAACAACAAGCTGGTCTGGTGCCCGACATCATCTTCTAATAACAGCCGCTGAGGTGTGGTCATTCTGAAATTACTTCAAGAACAACTGTTCCCTCCTAGTTCTATCTGGAGACTCTTCAATTTCTCACAGACGATTTAAAATTAGTATAAAAAAAGCATATACAGGTGGTTAAAAGTTCAAACAGTTGGACAGGCTTATCATGGAAGTCAACCAATAATCTTCATTTGGAATACTCTTCTGGAAACAACCGCTTTGTACTCTGTCTTGATTTCTCCTGTTGGTTTCTACCACACTTCAAAATTAGAATCAGAAATGTGGTTTTCCTGCATGTGTGTGCATGTATTTGAATGGATGCATATTACGATCATTGTGCTGAGGACGGGACACAAAGCCTTACATGTTCTGAGACAGTATTCTGCCTCTGAGCTACACTGTCCTTCACTGTAATTTTTTAAAAATTAAGTTTAGAAATTGTCTTCATGGAATTCTTTAACAAATGAAGATCTAACTTACCGACCTTAGGGCTAAATGGTGAAGTGGTGGATCGTGGTTCCTTCTTTTTTAGTAAAAACTCGTTTTCCCCTCTTCACCTTTCAGCTTAAACAAATTTTGCATATTAATATCCCTCTATATTTATACTATCCATCCTCTCTATATTTGTATTTTGTTTTATTTTTGCAATGCTAGGCATTGAACCTGGTCCTTGACATGCTAGGGGAGCTTAGCCTAGTGCTAAGCTTCACGCTGGCTCTTCTCTGTATTTTGGAAGTAATCCTATCAAATGGTCTCTATGTCTACACTAGCAAGCTCCTCACTAGACAGATTGGTCACTGTAGAGCTATGTTCTAAAGTGGTTACCACAAGACTTTCCTGAGTTGTATCCCCAGGTTTTGGCTGAAATGTATGTTTTCTTTCTTTTAAAAAAAGTAATTGCTTGTAATACTTACTTATAGTGTTCATTGGGATTCTTCAATTTATAGGCAGTATGCAATGATCCAGTAAGTCAGTAATTGCTATCCAGTTCTATTGATGCCCCTGGCACAGTAAGGAGCTTCCTAAGAATGTGAAATGTGGAGAATACACACAGTATTTGTATTTGTAGTTTGGCTAGGGTTATAAAACTCTGGAGTGTTTCTCTAGCTGTCTATGTAACTAGCAAGAAGCCCAATGTCTAATTGATTTTTTTTCTCTTTGCAAATATGTTTTTTTTATAGCTTTGTGTCTTTAGGAAACATGTGTTATAGTACAATTATAAACTTTTGCAGCAGGCTAGCACCCTTGTAATATTTACTACGACTCATGTGTAATTAAATTCCTCCTCCCTCCACTCTGCCCTATAAATGGCTTATGGCAAATTCTGCTGCTTGGGGAAAAGTTTCTGCTTCTGTAGGATACTTTGACAAATCCTTTTAAGCAAACTTAGTTATCCAATCAAAATGTGTGTCACCCTAGATTGATAAGGGGAAAAAGAGGGTGTAAAAAAGCTGTTTAACTGAACTTGGGGCCCAGTTTTGGAACCAATGTCCCTGGCCCTGTTGCATGCACACAATACACCACGTCCTGGCTTTCAACTCAGTTGTCTCATTTCATGGTCATTTCCAGCAACTCTGTCATCTCCCTGCCCCCTCTTCATACATTACCTTCCATGTTCATTTCTACCTGTTTTATTTTGAGATCTGCTGAGTTTAACCAGGGCAATTTGGGCACAACTAAAGGCAGCGATTCTCTTCCAGAATCTATCAAGAGCCAGCACTTCAGTGGTAAACCTTAGGGCGCTATGAGCCCTCCTTCTTCTGTGACCCATTGTTGCTGGGGCTAGCCTTGTCTGAACCCGGCGGGAGACAGCATACTTATTGTGAGCTCATGATTGCCATGGTTGTGTGAGTCTAGAGCAGTGGTTCTCAGGCTTCCTAATAAATGAGACCATTTGATACAGTTCCTCATGTTGCGGTGACCCCCCCAATCATAGAATTATTTTGTTGCTAATTCATAACTGTAATTCTACTACTGTTATGTATCGTAATGTAAATATCTGATATGCCACCCCCAAAGGGATTGCAACCCACAGGCTGAGAATCACTGGTCTAGAGAATAGCCTTCCATGGCTCTTCAACTCCTATCTTCCAGCTCTTATACACTTCCTGCCTCCTCTTCTGCAGTGCTCCCTGGGCCTTAGAGGGGGTGGTGAAAACAACTCCTTTGGGGTGAGCTCACAGCCTTCACTTATGCTCAGTATCTTGGGCAGCCACGAGTCGTCTGCATTCATCACTGTTCATTGTCAGAGAGGCTTCTGTCTTAAAGGATGGGGGCAACTTTTGTCTATGAGAAAATGCATAGGTATGAGAATTCAGACTGCATACTTTGATTTTATGCCCAATCTTGTATGTATGTGGGAGACTAACAGGAGTCCTTCAGTTAGAACTGAGCACTTCAGTAGAACCTGTTAATCTTCATCACCATAAAATGAATAAATAATAAATGAATTAAGAATAAATAAACTTATAGAAAGACATACATAAGTTCTTAGGACATTTAATATTGTTTTCTTTTTTTCCCTTCAAATCTTGGTAGTTGAGAACCCCATAGTGACTTCCCCTCCTCCTCCTTTCCTTGCCCTCCCCTCCCTTTCTCCTTTCCCCGTTTGTCTCTTCCCTGTCAAGTTTTGACATGTTGACTTACTGTGCAGCTTAACTTGGCCATGAACTCATGATCTTTGGCCTTGGCCTCCCTAGTGCTAGGCTTATGGGAGTGTGTTATCATGCTTGGCGGGTTTGGTAGCAGCTTGGTTTGGTTGTCCTAGGGATCAAACCCAGGCCTTGAGCATGTTAGGAGAGTGCGTGCCACTGGGTTTCACCTCCAGTCTGCAAAATGAGCATCCTCAGGAGGAGATGGGATGGTGTCTTCCAGGGAGCTTGGAGGATGTGGGGCTCCCAGAACATGGACCTGAAACACCAGTTTGTACATCAAGCCAGCATCTTGTGCGGACTTCAACTTGGCCTTCTACTCTCTCGGTGACTATTAAAGGACACATTTACTGTTGATATTCAGTAGATAGATGTGTGTTCTGCATGTATACAAGAGAAGAGGTGGTATGTCTGCCTTCAAGGTTCTTGTGGATTTACTATTCACTGTTGGAAGATGTGTGCTAAGCTGGTTCAACAAGCAGGTTTCAGGAGGCTTCTTCAGGGGAACTCACACTTTGAGCCACTGGTGAAACTCATCGTTATCAGTCCCAGTCTTTCTTGTTCTGGGGAACCAGGGCAGCCTGAAGCTCTTCATGTGCATGGTCAGCATTATAGATGGTCTTTCTCCTGCTACATGGCTGCTAAAGCACCTGCCCCTCGGTTCCCTTCACATTGTCAAATCTCACAATGTGAATTCCACAGCTGGACTACACTCAGATGGGAAGTGTGAACTACCTTGCTTCCTCGAGAGCTTCTCTAAAATCCCACTTCTGCAGCCATGGTCCCTGGACCAACAGCATTGGCGTCCCGTGAAAACTGGATTTGATGTCTTCAGAGGGACCTAGAATACTTCCTCTGTGCATCAGAGAGAAAAGTGTGTACTGAGTTATTTATTTATAGAATTTTATAAAAAATCATATTCAGTGCCACACAGTGATTCTCTCCTAGAGGAATGGGTTGCTGGCCTTGCTCATTCTGCCTCAGGAGAAAACCTTTGGTTCATTTTTCCTGTATCTGGCCCATATTTCCTTTGTTTTATTGGTGTAAGCAGCACTCCCGTCCTTCCCAGATCTCCACCTTCATGGTATGGGCTCCTTAGACATACTCAGAACTCTGCTGAAGTGGAAGGTGTTCAATCTCAAAAGAGTTATTTGCTAGATGTGTATGTATGTGTGTATATTTGTGTGTGCATGTCTGTGCACAAGCATTTATTACACAGATGGAATACTAGGTTCTAATGTATAGTCAGATGCTTTCTATAGTTTTATTACCTTACTGGCGTGAGCTTTTGTGCTTTTTAAACTGATAGTTGCTTTCAACCACCAGTTATTTTTTTCTTTTCTTCCCTCTGGGAACCTCAAGAGTAAGAACGTGTTGTAGTTCTGAATTGTCAGCCTGGGTTTTGCTCTGTTGCTCTGGCCTCAGTTGCTGTCAGGTCCTACAGCAGTTTACATCATCCTGTATATGCTGTCTCTTGGGTTTTGGCCCCTCTGCTTTGGTTCTTCTGGTGTGTGCATTTGGAACCTGCTATACCTCTCATGACTATACTCAAGGATAGGCTTAGAACCTTCAATCCCAGCACTTGAGAGGTGGAGGCAGGAGGATTAAGGAGTTCAGGTCACCCTTAGCTATGTAGTGAATTTGAGAGTATCCTCGCCAACATGAGACCCTTTTTCAACAACCAACACATAAAATAAACAATACATAAAAAAAACCAAATAAAGGAAATAGTAGGCTTAGGGCCGTGCTTTCAGAGAGCGGGCCGGGGGTCACTCTGGCTCTCAGTTTCTCTTTGGTTCAGTTTATTTCCTTGTTCATTGACTGCTGTGTCCTATGGTGGGGAACAAACATAGGCAAAGTGCACATTTCCCCTGTTCCAGTAACCTCTTCTGGGGACAGAGAAATAGTGTCATCCCTCAGTATCCAGTCAGGATTCATTCAAGACCCCTTGAGATATGGAAATCTATGGGTGTTAGTCCTTTCTATAAATGCAATTGCTTGTGCATAGAACCCGCACACCTCCTCCCATGCTTTTGGATTGCATCAAGAGGACGATCAGATTATATTTCAGTGCAATATAAATGCCATGACAATCATTATAGTGTGCTGGTTAGAGAATTAGAATGGAAAAGCCTGTATGTGTTGAGTACAGATACAGTTTCCTTCCAAGCATTTAAAAAAAAATCTATGAATGCAGAGGACTGATGTATGAATCAAAGCAGAGGCAATATGATATGAGAATAACCACTGTGGGTTTGAAGGCAGAAAGGAGCTGTAGAATTTGACCAAATTTAATGGAAGCTAATGATGTAACTGGGATGAGATGAGAGAAAGATCACTCATTAGAAGGCTACAGGGTGAAGGGAGAGGGTGGCCAGGTGAAGCCGAAGTCTGAGCAAAGGTTGCCAAGTGAAGGGTGTGTTGTGGGGACAGGGAATGGAAGCTATTCAGGTGTGGGTGAATCTGCAGCGTGTCATGTGCACGGGGCTTCACTGAACTGCTTTTCACATGTGCTGCTCTTAGCATGTAGCTCCCAGATGTGGGTAAATGGCCTGATCACCACATGGGAAAGTTGAATGTGCATATCAGAGTTTGAACTGAAGTCATATGGGAAGCTTCTCTGATCAGCTGTGCCCCTCCCTACACAGGACGTGCTGTTAGGGGTCACTTTGTTTAGTGGTCTTTTCTTTGTTCTTTCAGTACGGCCAAGTACAGCGTGTTGACATTTCTACCTCGATTCTTGTATGAGCAGATTAGGAGAGCTGCTAATGCCTTCTTCCTCTTCATTGCCTTATTACAGGTAATTTTTTTAAGTGCTTAAATTTGCAAATTCAATTACATGTAAAGTGAGGTTTTTTTTCTAGCAAGTGTCTTTACTGGAAGAGTGTTAGAATATTTGCAGATAGTTCCCTTCTCAAATTATCACTGGAGTGAGCAGACGTGAACTTGTATAAAACAGACGTGGGAGAGAATGCTTTGAGAAGAGTCGTTACTAAAAGAGGAGAGGGAACCGGTTCTCATGAAGCATGCTTTTCATGTTCACTTTCTCTTTTTTATTAATACACATTCATTATATTAGATACTATATTCCATTGTGATATTATAAACATATGTACCATACCTGTATTTTGACCATGAAGGTCATACTTTTAACCCATTTTCCAAACACGTAAACTACACAATTAGTTTTGAATTAGCAGGCCTTTTGTTGTGTAACAGACTAGACTAGTGAGAGTGAGGGTTGAGCTCCATGCTTTCCTGGTGCGGAACAATTGTCTATATTCTGTCAATTATGTTTTAAATAAACGCTGATTGGCCAGTAGCCAGGCAGGAAGTAGAGGCAGGACAACCAGACAGGAAGTAGAGGCAGGTCAATGAGAACAGGAGAATTCTGGGGACTTAACGACTGTGGGAACCGGGCAGGACAGAAACCGCAGACAACATTTTCCGTCTTTGTGGAGACATCCATGCATGCGCCACATTCTCTGTTGTGTTCTCTTCCAGCAAATTCCAGACGTATCGCCAACCGGACGATACACCACCCTGGTGCCATTGATCATCATTTTAACAATTGCAGGCATCAAAGAGATTGTAGAAGATTTTGTAAGTTTTTGACTTTGCACACTAAAGCATCGTGTTGTAGCATTTGAGGTGTATGTGACTGGGGGATATTACAGGGCTACAGCTTAAGCAGCTGCTAGTGAGGTGGTGGTGTTTGCTGGGGAGGAAGGTATACTCCAAGAGCCCTAAACGCCTGTGCAGAGGCTCTGAGGCACTTCTATGTCCTGGGTCATTTTGTTAGAACCTTGCTGGTGTCTATCGCTGTAAGTCCTTGTATCCTACTTTAGAGCTCCTGTATTCAGGTATCAAATGTTGTGCCTGAAGTAATTCCCCAAGACTCTTCCTCCTCATGCCTCCCTCACACCTCATTGGCTACTACCATGTTGCCGTTATCTCTCTCCCTGTCTCTGTTTTACATGCACATACCCATGCACACACTTGACTCCCCTTCCCCCCCCCCGCCACACATACATATTTCATGAAATACATAGTAAATTAACTTGAGAATGAAACCTGCTCTTTGTTGTCAGGTTTATAATACTGAGTCATTGTTTGACTATCCACAAATAACTGTGAGGAATTTGAAACTTTGAAAGGCTTGTAAATTGTTAGAATCAAAATATCACTTAAGCTTCAAGTCGCCACATCTAGATCTTGTCAGTGCCGACAGATGGCGAACTACTCAGCTTAAATCTACAGCATTAGCATTGTAGGGTTCTTGGCCCCTATCACCCCCTGATTTTACTGCTTTCCATTTCAATTATTCATTTGGAACATTTGGATGTAAGAACCTTTGCTTTTTTTCCTGTGACAGAAACGACATAAGGCAGACAGCGCAGTTAACAAGAAGAAAACAATAGGTAAGCTGCCAGTTCATTGGTCTTCCCAGTGTTGATTTAACAGTCAGTCCCGGGCTTAAGTAATGCTTGATCATGGCTATTGATATTGAGATTAAGTTGGAAACATTATCTATAAAATCTTTAAAGAAATGGGAGAGTGTTAAAATAAAATGTTTGTCTTTATATCAATGGGATTTGTATACTCTGGAAGAGAGGATTTCAGTTTCTGTCCCTAAAGTTTCATAGCTTCAGGGCCATGATTTGTTACTTGCTTTCCTCATTATTTTGTTTTTTGTATCACTTCAGTTTTTTGTTGCTATTGTTGCTCCTATTGGAATTATGTAACACCAGGCCTTTCTAATCCTGGGCTAAACATAAATTTGGTTTGCTTACCTGCACATAGAAGCTCATATCTTGTAGAGGGACACATATGGAGGCCCATGTTGGCATGGTTGGTCATCTACCATTCTACCAAGGATGTGATTTGATAGGATTAATAAGTGCAAGCTTCCCAGAAGCCTTTTGGGTTTGTAGAAAGCTGGCATTTTATTTTGAGTCTCGACAATGTTAACCAGTTCCTTGTTTCTTCTTTTACAGTGTTAAGAAATGGTATGTGGCATACCATCATATGGAAGGAGGTAAGAATCAATTTTAAAGATAATGCTGGAAAGTATTGATTTGGAGACCTGTCGCAAATTGCTGATGTTGATGGCAATATAAAATTTTCTCTAAGGCCCAGGCCATGACCACTTGTAAGAGTTTTCTCGTGTAGTCTGCTTCCCTTTGAGAACGTACATGTGCTTCCTCCTCCCCAGCCTCTTCTATAAGGACCTAATGTTCAAGCTATGACCATCGTTATTCTCTGAGGATAGTTCCTGAACTTCATAGCTCCTCTATTTTGAAAATCCCACGTGAGAAACAGCCCCCTGCCTCCTCTCTCCCCTTCACCTAAATTCAAATGTTTAGAACTGTTGTCTTTTAACTTCTGAGAGTCTCACTTCAGATGTGTTTGGTGGCGAGATCTCTGAGTGCGAGCAGGTTTCCAGGCAGGGTGTGGAGCCAGTTCCTGCTTTTATCCTTACAGTGGTAGCAGGAGTGGTTTTCCTCTCTGCTGATGGCAGTGTGAGGGTTCCGTTCATGGAGGACAGACGTTGTTAGTTGTCAGCTGAAACCAACTGTGCTGTCTTGGTGTTTTGAACCTGAGAAGCCAGCTATTCATCTAACTATCTTAGCTGGGTTTTGTTGGTGGACACACAGTATTGATTTTAGAGATGCTGCAGTCCATCATTCTGACATTCAAAACTGATGGTTTTGTTCGTTTTGTATTTTAAGAGAAAACAATGTTTTAGAAGGGCAACTTCAAATATTGTTTCTTGCTTAAATATCTCAGTTCTAGCAAGAGCCTCCTGTAGCGCTTGTGTGGGAGACAATGTTGCCAGTTTGCCTACAGCACCCACTGTGCTTTTCATTTGATTTTACCAGGTTTATGAGAACCATCTACCCTTTCCAGAAAACTCCCCTTTGTAGTGTTGTGGAACACTGTAACCCTTATGGTCTCCTGGGGCTCCTGGTCAAAAGGCAGAATTTCCAGGGGAGAGCTGGTACGGCAGTGGGAAGTGGAGAATCCTCATAGCTCCTCCTTTTCCTAGTGATCTTCTGGCTGCTCCATCCTCAAAAAGGCGCAAACCGTGGCCAGATAAAAAAATGACTTGCATCTAAGTGTCTTGACACCACTTGAAGTAGTAGCGGGACCTGAGTGGGGGTCACTGATTTCTGAATCCGAGAGCTGGTGGCCTTATGGATACCCGAAGTTCCTTCCTCCTCCCACATGGTGCTTGGAACGTCACTCCCTCTTGTTATAGGCCTGGCTGGATACACTGTGGTGATTTTAATTTTCAATGCATTATGGAAAAGCCATCTTAAGTGGGTCCGTTAGCAGAGGCCAGAGACTGTCAGGCATGGAGCTCATACTGGAGTGGTCTTGTGGAGTTGCCCTCAACCAGAGGGTACTCAGCACTAGTCAAGCACACATGCACCCTATGCCCAAAATACAGAGGCTCTGGAGCTGCCATTTTAAGTTCACTATTGCTGGCGACGTGGGCAGCTCACTGCAGCACAGCGCCCCTGGCAAACTTGGCAGGGGTCACGAAAAGATGTTCAAGACAGAGGGTAGGAAACGCCCAGGTGTCCTGGAGAGCCACACACAGCTGCACTCCCGTGAACCTGTTATGTTTCTAACAGCAGCCCCTGGGTTTTGCTCGACTCTGGGAATCTCAGAGAGGAAGATCTCACTAGTGGGATCCACTCAGAAGGGTCCTTTAGCTGTTTACAGTTGAGAGACAGGAGGAGCCCTCTGAGGCTGCAGTGAATCCAGGGGCCCGGAACAGTTTGCTCACTGTGCTAATTCTGTCAGCAGATACCACACACAGCTGGAATGGTTGGTCATGTGTTAGGACACCCAAACAGAAAACTCTTCAGGTTCTTAGTTGGCAGCTTCTTATTGTAGTTGGAACCTCTTAGCACTCAGTTTCTGGGGCACCAAGGGACCTTTGGAGATGAGAGAACACTATCTTGTTTGTCCTTGTGTTTCAAATCAGGGAAAGAGAATCCAATTCTTTTAAAAGGACTAATTTTTCTTTCTAGTTTTTTTTAATCAATTGCTCCTTTTTCTAAACTGTTTATGTAACGTATTTTTACTTAAAAACACCTTCAGTGTGCATGAGCAATCCCTGTGTTTGCTCTGTTACTAGGAATCTGCTTTGATTTGTGCCTTTCCTCTGCCTTCAGATTACATGCTGACTTGTGACTTGATGCTAACTTCAAGTGACCTGGGGTTTGGGTTTTAATGTTTGCTGTTCTGGCCTTTGATAAACATTCTTCTGTACCTGTAGGATAGTTGTTTAAACCCTTCCCATTTCCCGACAGAAAATCAATGGGTTTAATAGTGGTGGTGGTATGAGAGATGGAACTGGGCCTTGTGCATGCTGGGTAAGTGCTCTTACCACTGACTCACCTCCATCGCCCTAAAGAAAGTTCCGTGGTGCCTGCTGGTCTGTGTGATCCAGTTGGTTCCACAAGGGTAGCTTTTGAAATTCATTATGAGTAGAATAGGAGCAGACGCCTCCGCGCCTCTCCTGTACTCTCACCTATTTGTGCACTAGGAATTGTTTTCCATGTCATCAGTAAATTCCACTGACTTTGACCTTCACACACCGACACATCCGTTAGGCTACACCCAACCCGCTAAGGGAGTCTCTGCTTATTCACCTATACTGTGCCTGAAGCCATGGAGCCGCGTAGCCGCGTTCACTTCTTAACCTCGAACATAAGTGGAGGCCAGTGAGGTGGCTCAGTAGGGAAAGGTGCCCTTCTGCCAGCCCAAGTTCCATGCTTAGGACCCACATGGTGCAAGGAAATAACCCCTGGGGATTGTCCTCTGACCTCCACACATGCGCTGTGGCATATATGCTCAAGCTCACTCATGCTCTCTCTGTCTCTGTCTCTGCCTGTCTGCCTGTCGTCGGTCTCACACACAAACACACAAATAAGTAAAATGTAAAACAGCAACCAAGCCGGGCGGTGGTGGCACACGCCTTTAATCCCAGCACTCGGGAGGCAGAGGCAGGCGGATCTCTGTGAGTTCGAGTCCAGCCTGGTCTACAAAAGCTAGTTTCAGGACAGGCTCCAAAAAGCCACAGAGAAACCCTGTCTCGAAAACAAAACAAAACAAAACAAAACAAAACAAAAAACAAAAACCCACAAAAACAAAAACAAAAACAAAAAAACCCAGCAACCAAAAATCCAAAGTGAAAGGTGAAGACCTAAAGTTGGAGTGAATGAATTATTCACATAGCTACCATTCCACACACATACCACAACATTAATGTCATTAATGTATCTACACACACACACACACACACACACACACACACACACACACACACACATACACACACAGAGGCTGGCTTTTTAAAAACTAAATATCGTGTGGTACCCATCCGAAGGTGTTGCCCAATTTCAAAGTGAGGGTCCTGGAGCCCATCAAAATGCTCTGCCCGTGGAGGATGCAGTTATACCCTCTAACCGGTGCACTGCGCTAGCGTCCCGTCAGTTCTAAACCGTGGCTGTAAGGAGAAATAGCCCAGTGCGTAAAAGCACTTGCCATGGAATATTGACAGCCTGAGTTTAGATCCTAAAAACCCATGTCAAAGGCAGATGTAGCAGCAGGCGTCTGAGATCCCATCAAAGCCAGACGAGGCAGCCTGCGTCTGAGATCCCAGAGCTCCCATGATGAGATGGGTCGCAGAAACACAAGACCCTCACAGAAGCTGTGCGCTCCCTAGCTTGGACTGTGCAGCATAGTGAGTGGCAAACAGCAAGAAATGTCCTGTCTCCAAAACAAGATGGAAGGTGAGGACTGGAGCCTGAGGTTGTCCTTTGACCTTCATGCAGACACCATGGAATGCACACACACCAATAATACATATTTAGAAAATAACTAACGGCTGTAACACTCTGGCTATGTGATCTCTGTCAGTTATTTTGCCTTCAGGCTCAGTTTCTCCCTTTGCAGCACAGGAGAACTTAGCTCCCTGACTTAGCTGATCCCATCAGCAGTCCCGTGAGATGTGTACTGTTAACCTTGTCACACAGGTGAGAAAGCAAGGCACACACCTTCCATAGCTTCCTCATGGTACACAGCTGCTCAGGGACCTAGAGAGGGACTCCAGCCAGCTGCACAGGCCAGCTTCGGAACCACGCGTGTAACCTCTCTACCACGAGCAACTATTGAAACGTTTGAGTATTTGAGACAGTGGATAATTGGAAGAAAATGTGTTCTTCATAGTTGTCTATCTCTTCCTCCCTCTCTCCCTTCCTCCCTCCCTTCCTTTTCTTTCTTCCATCCTTTTCAGGAAACATCACCGCAAAATTGCAAGGCTAGGCCTGGAGGGTTGGCTCAGTGATTGAGTGAGAACAACTTACATCTATCTGTAACTCCAGCCCCAGGGACTCTGAGACCCTATTCTCCACAGGCACTTAGGTGTATATATATATATATATATATATATGCGCACGTAGACACTGAGACAGACAGACAGACAGACAGACACATAGAAGCTATTATTAAAACTAAAAAATGCAATATGGTCATGTCTCAGTGTCTGTAGGGACTAGTTCCAGGTCGATGACAACTGATGTCAAAGTGTGTAAATGTTCAAGCCCTTTATATAAAGTAGAGAGGCACTGCATAGAACATTCATATGATGTCCTCCCACGAATGTAAAATCCCTAGATTACAGAAAACCCAATGCAATGGAAATACCATGGAAACAGTTCTGTAGTGTGCAGCTTATGGGACAGTGCCAGGGAAATAGTCTGTGGTGCTCAGCACGCAGGCAGCTTCTGCTTTCGTTTGTTAATGCCATCGCTTATCTTTTACTCTTTTGTTTTGTTTTGTTGAGACAAGGTTTCACTGTGCAACTCAGGCTGGCGTCAAAACTACAAGCGCTGGAACCCTGGGTGTGCACCACCACTCTGGGGCAGATGCGCTGGGACCCTGGGTGTGCACCACCACCCCAGGGCAGATGCGCTGGGACCCTGGGTGTGCACCACCACTCCGGGGCAGATGCGCTGGGACTCTGGGTGTGCACCACCACTCTGGGGCAGATGCACTGGGACTCTGGGTGTGCACCACCACTCCAGGGCAGATGCGCTGGGACCCTGGGTGTGCACCACCACTCCAGGGCAGATGTGCTTGGCTTGGCAAATATTTTGCATTTATAGTTGGCTGAACTCACAGATGTGGAGCTTGTGGGTAGGGAGGCCAACTGTGGCACAGTAGAAGCATCTGTCCTGTGTCCTTGTCGGGTGTGGCTTAGTTATAGACTAACTTTCTTCTTCACGTATTTAACTGCCCTTATCACATGTGTGCTTTCTTTTCTTCCTTGTCTTCTGCCCTGGTCTCTAGGTGGCAGTGGGAGACATCGTGAAGGTCCTCAATGGGCAGTATCTTCCGGCAGACATGGTCCTGTTCTCCTCCAGGTCAGGTGTGCCGGTGGGCACAGGTTTTGAAACGAATGTTAAGGACAATAAAGTACTAAATGAACTTCAGGAATCTGGAATCGCCTGTTCTCTTCTATCCCATGACTTCCCCTCCCACAAGCCTGACCTCCTTTATGAGCTGAGCATCCCTAATGAGCTATAGTTTCGGATTTGGAGAGCATTTTGGATTTCAGATGTTGAGATTTGAGATGTTCAGTTATTGAAGTCTATGCAAACATTTGAAAACCTGAAACGGTGGAAGTCGGGGGTACATCTAGCCTCAGGCATTGGGCTAAGTTAGGGACCCTCAACCTAGAGCTTTGTCAGTTGCCTTCCCTGTTGTGAGCCTTTGCTGTTGCCTTTCGGGTTTGGTTTAGTTTTGTCCCCTCTTCATTCATCTCATTAAGTTTTTAGAACCCCTTTGCTGGTATTCACAGCTTTAGCTCCTAGCCACTCTAGGGTAGTCCTCACTGGTCAAGACATCGATTAAAGGGAGTGAGTGTTCAGTGACACCTGGGAGGCAGCGTAGCTGAGACCTCAGCCCTTTCTTAGTCAGTCCAGCCAGCTGTCTGTCTTCTACCTCTCAGTGTTGCCTGGGAACTTAAGGTGTTTTCTCAGCATAGACACAACCCTCAGGAGGCCCTGCTCTTCACTCTTGCCCCAAACAGTTGCTGCTCTCTGGGTAGTGTTGTGCTAGAAACAGTCATCACCACACAGGGATGTGCGGAGCTGGGTACCATCACCCTTGACCTCCACACAATCATCACCACACAGGGATGGGCGGAGCTGGGTCCTGCCACCCTTGACCTCTACACAATCATCACCACACAGGGATGGGCAGAGCTGGGTCCTGCCACCCTTGGCCTTCAAACACTCATCCCTACACAGGGACGTGCAGATCTGCATCCCGTCACCCTTGGCTTTCAAACACTCATTCCTACAAAGAGATGGGCGGAGCTGGGTACCACCCTTGACCTTCAAACACTCATCACCACACAGGGATGTATGGAGCTGGGTACTGCCACCCTTGGCCTTCTTGCCTCTATATGTGGAACACATACTGCAAAGAAAAAAAGCCAAATCCAGGGTCACCAAGAGCTTCTTTCTGGAGTTCAAGGTTATAGGATGCGTTGTTAAGACTCTAACTCCTCTATTTATATTCCACTGGGAAGTGCAGGTATTTAAGCAGTTTGCACTTTCTTGGATTACAGCCATGTTTCTTGTGTAGGATTTGTCCTGCCTTGGAAACCAAGGGATGAAAGGTTTAAAGATAGGACCCAAACCAATGGAGGGGGAAAGAGCCCTAAGCAAGGGGTGTGACTCATTGGCCCTATTCAATAGTGATGAGAAAACTATTAGCATATGAGTCAGTTGGCAGTTTGGGCCAAGAAACTTGTCTGTGACCTTAGGTAAGCTGGCTCACTATAGATGGTTTGTGGCACCAACGGCAGCTTTGGGTGCTCCTTGTATTTGAGTGGGTGTTCTCTGTGAGTAGCCTGATCAATGGTTTTTAACTCCTGATACCTTTCATATTAGTATGTGGAAAAACCAAGGCACAGAGAGCTTAAATACTATTCCAAAGTCATATGGCCCCTAAAAGTAGCAACAGGAGGTTTCAACTCAGCCCCCGAATTCCACATCAGTGGTTTCATGAGCTAGGGCTTTGTGGAGAGGATTGTACTAATCTTGGCCTTTCCCCCTTCCTCATAGTGAGCCTCAGGGGATGTGCTATGTTGAAACTGCTAACCTGGATGGGGAGACGAACCTTAAAATACGACAGGTAAAGTAACTTTGTGACTCACGTTGTTACAGAAGGTCAGGCTGCAAATATATGATACAAATATCCCCCATGCACTTTGTTGAGAAAAAGTTGTTTGGCTGTGAACAACTTTACATGGTAAACTCTAGTGGAAGCTCTAGAAGCCTGTGCTTCCGATTAGAAGGGAAGGAAACTCAGAAAAGTGAGATTCTTCAGCTCAGTGGGTCATGACTCATTTAAATCTTCCTAAGCTCTGCCCACTCTGTTCAGGATTGGGGCTACTCTTCCTGTCAGCTGCCGGGGCTCACCTGTGAAAATGTTTCACTACCATCTCGACCACCCCTCCCCCGCAAACCCTATAAACCATGCAAAACAAAGGGTTCAAATCTTTGTGTTCACTTTAAGGACACTTAGGAGACTGGCCAGGCTCCCGGGGATCTGCATATCTGCAAAGCTACAAAGTATCTGAAAGATGTTTAAAGAAGTAACATATGGCATTCAGATGTCACAGTGGTGAGGCTGGTAGGTGTGTCCAGGCCAGACGTGGGCTCTGTGACTGAAAAAGGGTGCTGAAAAATACAGAGTAACAGGCAACAGAAGTTTAGCTGTAGATTCTCTAGTCGTTGAAGATCTCCGGATGGGCCACCACCTGTACAGTGCCCTTGGTCGAGTTACCCCTTCTTGGGCTGCAAAACCATTGCTCCAAAGCCAGAAGAGGAAGTTGCCTGGAAGAGAAACTCATCCTAGAAGAAACTGATAGAACAATGCCTTATGGCACAGGGAGGAATTGGGAGGAGAAAAACATGGTCAAATATACCAAATGAAAAACTTTTTTTTCAGGAAAAAAAAGGACCTTATGTCACAGAAATAAATTAGCACAAAATAGATAAAAAGTAAAAAAAAACATTCTTACCACATGTAATATTGAAATATAAAAAAGTCTTTCGTGAATAAAAATACTAAGCATTTAAGTGAATTTTGTGAAGAAAAAGTACTAAGTACTTAAGAAAACCCTTGAGGGTTTTTTCTTTTTTTGTGTGTTTTTTTCTGCTTCCTAAAACTGAATTTAATAATTCTGTCCTTGTATCTTTCTTTTCTCTATGGTATAAATTTTATTCTGTTTGAAGAAGCATTGATGAGGTTTGTCAAACTATTTTGCCAGGAAAATTCAGACTAAAGTGCTGAAAGTTTTAAGTGTAGGGATGGTGTATGCTATAGAATATTATATATTATAGAATATTAAAGGACCCTCTGTCTGTCTATCTGAGCAGCAGTAGTGTGTACTATAGAATGTTATATACTATAGAATATTAAAGGACCCTCTGTCTGTCTATCTGAGCAGCAGTGGTGTGTACTATAGAATGTTATATACTATAGAATATTAAAGGACCCTCTGTCTGTCTATCTGAGCAGCAGTGGTGTGTACTATAGGATGTTATATACTATAGAATATTAAAGGACCCTCTGTCTGTCTATCTGAGCAGCAGTGGTGTGTACTATAGAATGTTATATACTATAGAATATTAAAGGACCCTCTGTCTGTCTATCTGAGCAGCAGTGGTGTGTACTATAGAATGTTATATACTATAGAATATTAAGGGACCCTCTGACTGTCTGAGCAGCAGTGTATGGCAGCGGTAGCACTGCTCTCTCTCCTATGTTTCAGTACCTAGACTATTATTTAAATATGGCAGTTTCTAGCAGGGGTTGGGCCTTCCTCTTCTGCACCATTGAAATCGTGGCATCTTTGGGTCCAACTGTGTGCAGTTTTGAGAGCGCTATATGACAAATTATTGCGTGACAGATGGCTCATTATGTCCCTGTGACTGGCAGACTGTCGTGCTCTCTCTTAAACATGGATGGCACCGTTTGATCTTCTCTGTCGGCTTGTCGCTCCATTTCAGGGCTTGAGCCACACGGCCGACATGCAGACCAGGGAGGTGCTGATGAAGCTGACGGGAAGGATAGAGTGTGAAGGGCCCAATCGCCACCTCTACGACTTCACAGGCAACTTGCACTTGGATGGGAAGAGGTCCAAATCTCCTTCTCTTAATTATTTTTCTCTCTCCTCTCCCCCCTCCTTCTTTTTAACGTGGTCAAGAATTCCTGGAGCTTTGGAAAATCCTAGTTTCATAGTATTTGAAAATAGTGAGATTTCTTCATGTTTAGCTCATGAGAGACTGACACACTATTTAGATCCATTTAAAACTTCCCGTATATTGAAGGACAGAAGAGATTTTTAAAAAGAAATAAGCCAAGACCTCACACGGGGTTCATAGACAGTAGCTTATTCTTTCTTGCTCGTGACTGCCGAGGCCAAGCAGTTCAAGTTGCATTAAATGATGCAGGAGATGTGTACTCAGCTTATGACAGATGCATAGAGACAGATGCACAGTTTCTTGTTAGCTTTCCTCTAAAAGCATTGTTTCTAGCTTATCAGTTTATTGCACGGTGCTGTGCATTGCAGCTAGGCCTTGCACACGCTAGAGCAACACTTCACCAGCGAGCCTCACTACCACTCTGCTTGTCTTTAGAAAGCTGAATGAAACGGGGCTGTGAGTACGGCACAGGCACAGTCAGTGAGATGCCTGTTATGCATGATGAGGACCTTAGTTTGGACTCCCAGGCTACATCAAAGCAACCCCAGTGCTGGGGAAGTGCAGATTGGCTGCTCCCTGAAGCCCATTGGTTAGCCAGCTGGATCAATGAGAGTGGGAGGCTCTGTCTTGAAATCAAGGTGGAAAGATGAATGATGTTGACCTCTGGCTTCCACATGTGTGTACACACATGAACATGTAGATATCGCACACAACACACACACACACGTGTGCGCACGTTGAATGATTTACTGTCTGTGTGTGTCTGTTGTAATGTTGACATGTAGTCTGCTGATACTCCATAGTCCACTGTCTGAGCTCTTCTCCATACTTTGAATAGACCCTTAGCTATGGGGGGTTGGGGGTGGATAGGGCTCTACAGGGGCTCAATGTGATAAGCAAGGGTAAGGCTGCTTCATGGTTGACCTTTCATGTCCAGCCTTCCAGCATCTCCCTTCTGTAGAGCATCCCTCGGATGCTTGTCTGCTCACTACAACATTTGGGATGAGTTTACTGTTGTTTTTTTCTTTCATAATCTATAAAGTAAATTGATTTTCAGAAATGAGTAAACTCGTGGCTTTTAGCATTCCCCTTTTCAGTATTCATAACAGGATTGTGAGACATAATCTTCTCTGATATTTTATAGGAAAAAAGTTCCATTCTATTCTATAGCAAAGAATGGATAAAGCAGGCATTTGGGGTGGAATAAGTAGATTAAGCAAAGAATAAATTCACAGATTTGACTTTGGTTTATTGTAGGCTTATGTAAAGGAAAATACGTAATTATTTGACAGATTATCAAGAAGTGCAAATGTTTTTCTTACTTTTTTTTTTTTTTTTTTTTTTTTTTTTTTAGCTCTGTTGCCCTTGGGCCCGACCAGCTCTTACTGAGAGGCACCCAGCTCAGGAACACTCAGTGGGTCTTTGGTGTTGTTGTATATACCGGCCATGACAGCAAGCTCATGCAGGTAAAATGTTTCTGTGGAAAGCTATGCTGCCTTTGGTTGCTTTATTGTTTGGTTCTCCCTTATTCTCTGCTCTCTTTGAGGGCGGAGAATAAAGGCAAACATGAGGCTGGAATTCACCCAAGAATGTAAACTCTGGGAAAAGTGACAGTTTTATCTCCTTATATGATTCCTTCTGACTCTTGGTCATCGCATTCTTGGCCACAGTCTCTCTGGAAAGAAGTGGTCTTTGTTGTCTAGGTTCAAGAGGGACAGCTGACTCTAACTCTGCCTTCTGGGTGTAAGGAGGGCTTAGTAACCCTTTAAGAACTGCTCCATCTGTCCTCTGAATCCCACTAATTAGGATACTATAGTAAACTCTTACTATATGAATTCTAAGTCATTTAAAAGAAAAGGACTTTGAACTAATGTTTATTCTTCATATACCTAAAAACCAGTATTAATTTAAAAGAATTTTTCTTTCTCACTGTTAATGCTTTTTCTTAAATTTTCATTTAGATTCATAACCCATATTTATATTTGACATATTTGGCCAAATATCTTCTATATAATATATAACTAATAACTTCTACGTAAGTCTCTGGATCATTTCTTACATTCCTCTGATATATGTTGGCATTTGTTGTGTGCTACTATTCCTGGAGAGATGTGGACAAACCTCTGTTCACCTTTGACAGGGAACCGATGACAAACGGAATTACAGATACCACCAAAGTCCAACTTGGAGAATCAGTGCGTTTATTGGGGTCACCCATAGGAATATGGAGGAGGGGTTACTTAGAGGAGCAGACCTGACTCAAAGACAGCTACATCACCAGAGCCCACCCAGCACTGGTGATGGTTCACAGAATCTGAAGCACACTGCACAGTCTGTAGTTAACTTGGTGGGCCAAGGGACGTCCTTTCCAGGCACCTTAGTTGGCCTGTGCCTCTTCTGTTTCTTCCAGGCAGCACAGCTGGTCTGAGCCTCTTCTAAGCAGCTCAATGGGCTCAAACTATCTTTCAGCACAGTCCTTACTATTTGTAGATTCTTGGGAAGGGGAGGGCATAGTGAATCTGATCAATTTCAGGGACTTCCTAAAGCCTTTGGGTTGTTTACCTCCCAAGCTAGAGTAGCCTCCCTGCAGGATGGAATGTGTAACTTCCCTTTAGAAAATCATGCATCTTAAGGAACAAACTTTCCTTCTAGATGAAAGGTTTTACATCAGAGGAAATTGCTGCATAACAGCATTGTATTCTCTTAATTATGACTGTTAAAGAGATTTGGGTCTTCTGCTGCTTTGTGTAACTTCCAAAGTCAAATTTGGTTTGTGTCTTGGTTGAAAAATGTTTACAGTCACCATCCTCTGAGTCTTGTGCTAAGAAATCTGGGTACATTAGTATAAAGGCTAAATCTTCACTGCTGGGGGCTGAGTAGGTAAAGGAGTAATATCGACAATGTAGAAAGCAGGTATGTACTCATTGTAAACTATGCCATTGTATAGTTCTGTGGATGTATATGTAAGAGTCTCCCATCCCAGGCCTAGAGCGCTGGTGAATGCAGTGAAGGCATGTATGGAATTTGGATTCGAGGGCTCAGAGAGTTCCTGAAGCCCAAGCTGACCTTTGGAGTTGAGTGACAGGTGGATGTGAGGGTGCGGTACCCACCTCTGAGTTTCTGAAGTTGAGAAGTCGTAGGTTGGGAGATGTGTGGCTGGTCCAGGGCTGTGGAAGCTCATGGTCCATCGGTGTCAGGTCCCCGATGCTGAGTAGAAGGAGACTCAGAGCTTAGGGCAGACGGTGGGCTGGGATTGGGCTGAAAATGGGGTTGGAGCAGGGAAGAGTTCTACGAGCCAGCTTCTCGAGTTTGCAGTGCTGGCGAGGCTGGGGAAGGTGACCTCCGGGGGGAAGGGAAGAAGGTATATATCCAATTGGCATGGACTTAGAAGAACAATGGTTCAAGAACTACTACAATCCAGGAGCACTACCTCCAGGTGCCAATGGATGTGAGTCTTGCAGAAACATCATCTTTTGGGAGAGGTGTCTGATTTGGGGTGTCACGTGTCCTTAGCTGGGTAAGAGAAGGGACAGGAGGAGAGATCCAGAAGCATGGGGAAGACACACAGCATTAAGGGCATACCAGGGAGGCCTCCAGGCTCAGAAGAGCACTCATAGAAAGTATGTGTTGGAGGGCACTCAGCAAGTAGAAAAATGGCTGGTTGATGGCCACCATGCCGCCCTTGAGTGACTGGAAATTGTTCGGTATGTCTGAGATGTGTCTGGTCTACTTTCCTGCTCAGCCCTCATTCACTCACAGGATTAAAACCCTTCAAGTTCATTGTCTCTGAGCAGTCTGCATACAAAGACCATCTTGATGATAGTTTCACACTCTGCCACCTCTTAAGCAGCCGTGAACATTCGCAGCCCATTACCAGTAGCCACAGTCAACCCTTGCAGCTGTGCTCATCCCAGCTTCTGTCTTTTTGTAATGAAGTGGTGAAGAGACCGTGGTGGGTAGCTCAGATTTGGGTAGAGTCCCAAGGCTAGGGTTTAGATCAGGATTATTAAAAGTTCAAACTTTCTCCAAGTTCCCTTGTACCCTGGATGATTTTTCAGGGTAGAATGTTCTTCTACATCACATATTAATATTATAGCTTTGGAGATCAGGCCGAGTATAATTTGTATCAGAACATCACCATTATGTCTTCAGTGGACAAGATGAGTCCACGCCGTTCACATCCTGCTACCGTCACAGGGCACTTCCCTGCCCTCTGTGTGACAAACCTTGGCAAGACCTTACTGTTGTTGACATACAGAGAGCGATGGAAAACCCCAGAAACATCTGTGCTGGACTTGCTATCCCTTTAGGGCTGAGACAGCAGGAACAATGAAATTTCAAAAGGAATATAAAATAACACACACAGCCGAAAGCCGTTCTGTTCATGAAATAACACTGTGTCTACACTTGTGTTTTGGACAGCAGTGGGGAAGCTGGGTGCCCCTAGGGTTCTCGAGTTTCCACTGTGGCCCTCTCACCTTCCAGAGCGCCCTCAGTTCATGCTTAGTGTGCTTATACACAGCGAACACTCAGATCTTTTCTGTTGGTCGGCTTACCGGGGAAGAGGTAATCAATAATTATAGGAAACACTGATTATAACAAAGCATACGTTGTTTTGCGACTCACATATAAATGGGTTTATGTATTCTTTGGCGTGAGGGAGGTACATCCATTATTTAAAATATTTATTTTTGTTTACTGTGTACAGGCATTTTGCCTGCATAAATTTCTGTGCACCATGTGTGGCCAGTGTTTACAGAGGCCAGAAGAGAGAAGAGAGTGTCAGATCCCTTGGAACTAGAATTAGAGATGGTTGTGGGCCACTCTGTGGGTACTGGGAATTAAACTCAAGTCTTCTGCAGGAGCAGCCAGTGCGCTTAACCGCCGGCCCATATCTCTAGCGCCAGCCCTGCTATTTTAAACACAGAGTAACTAAAGCACAGTGTTGGGCTAACCCCAGCTTAGCTTACAAATCTAGAAGGCGCGAGAGCTGGACTGAAGTCCAGGTTGGCACACTCCAGACTTATTCCGACGAGCATTCTGATATTTGCTTTCTCAGGAGGGATAAGAGGTATACAATCAGGTCAGGCTCCAGCGCTTGCAAAATCTTCGAGTTTGACCCGTTTTTATTGTAGTCCCAGACATCAAAGTGATAGTGTCCTTTAAGAATTTTGTAGAGGAACTTATTATTCTAATAGGAATTGGGCGTTAAAACTCATGGTTGCAAATAGAACTATTTGGAAAAAGGGGCGGGTGTGCCAGACTTGGCTTTTCCATGCTGGGCGTGTGTCAAAGCCTGGAGTGTGAGGTTGTTTCCTTGTGTTGAAGGAAAAGTCTGTTTTCCTAACGCTGGTGACTGGCTGGTTTTCAGTGACTTCAGTTAACTGACAGGCTCACGGAAGTGACAGCTTTTTGTCATTTTTTTTTCCTTCCTGAAAATTTAATGACTCAGTTAAACACAATAGGGTTCATCTTTTAAAAAATTCGAATAATCAGTCTTGTAACAGAATAGCTCCTGGCTCTCAACACGAGGCCAGATGTGAGTGTGCTGTCCCAGGAGCCTGCCTGTGGTGCTTGACTGATGAGAAGATGGCCTTTACTAGCAAATTTCCATCTTGACCCTGGAGGACTTTTCTTCAAAGTCCATAAAAGGCAACTCGGTGAACTAATCACGCAGCAGGGAAGAGCTGAATGGAAGACACACAGAAGACAGGCTAAAGTTCCCAGTGCAACAGTTCTCCAACTTCCCTACCCTCAGTGAAATCCATGGTGCTCACAGTAGATAGAATCTCAGGTCTACAATGGCACTCAGAACCCTGTGGGTGATGGCTGGGATGTGAGGGTCCCTGTGCACTAGACTGAGCTCATCTAGGAAGTCAGGGTAATCTGCTCATGTCAAAGTCCCAAGTCACCTCTGTGAAGTCCTTTGTTGGGGCTCATCATTGGCCCATCATAACAATCTTTGGGGATTTCTTTTATAAAAGGCTTTGGGTATATAACTGTGTCGTTGATGCTACATGATAGACTCTTCCACTGCTGAGAAGATGCTGTCTCACATCTTCCATATGAGATGCAGTGAACCTCAAGTGCAACTTCCCTAAACATCTTGGTACCCAGGTCCCAACACAGGCCTCAGCTCCAACTGCGATGTTTCTACCAGAAATGAAGCTTTGTCCTCTGTCTGTCATCTTGTCTACCTTCTTCATTCAACTCAAGATGGTCCTGCCTTAAGGGGCTTATTTATTTACACCTCTCCAAGTGAACCTTTTATGTATTTTGTTTGACACCTACCCATGTTTTCTCTTGCTTTATTTGTACATTTGTATTTGGGTTTCTTTTTTTATTCCTTCCTACTGGAAAGAACATGTGCACTTTAAACGCCTCTCTTACATATACCACAGAACTGGATTGTTGCTTTGGAGGTTCTCAGATTTTTATGGTGAAGAATTATCAGTGTGTTGGTTTTAGACCACACTTAGGCTATCCAGAGCCTGCTATAATTATGAAAGTAGCTGATGTTATGCTAATGTGTAAATAAAACTTTGGACTAGAACATGTAGAGTTGGAGTGTTGTCTTAGTCAACAATCTCTTGCTGTGGAGAGACATCATGACCAAGGCAACTATTTTAGGAGAGAGTATTGAATTGGAGGCTTACTCACAGTTTCTGAGGCTTAGTTCATTTTCAGCATGGTGGCATACAGGCAGAGGCTGGAACAGTAGCTGAAACTGCATCCTGATCAGTAGGGAGAGAGAGACGCTGGTCTTGGCTTGGGCTTTGGAAATCTCAAAATCCATCCCCAGTGACACACTTTCTCCAACAAGGCCACCCCTCTTAATCCTTCTAATCCTTGCAAATAGTGGTGACTAAGCCTTCAAATATATGGGTAATTCTTATTCAAACTGCCACAGGTGAGTTCTTTAAACTCTGGGCTGCTTACTCAAGAGTATGATGCATCTTTTAATTCCATCATTAATTTGGAAGAGAAATCATATTTTCCATTTCCGTCATTATATGTGGTTGTCTTACTCAGTTTCTACTTACCTTTGCCCCAAGCCTGTTCTGTGATGGTTACTGATTTTCAATCCCGGTTTACAGAATTCAACAAAAGCTCCTCTCAAGAGGTCGAACGTCGAGAAGGTAACCAACGTGCAGATCTTGGTGCTATTTGGCATCCTCCTGGTCATGGCCCTGGTGAGCTCGGTGGGGGCCCTATTCTGGAATGGGTCCCATGGTGGAAAGAGCTGGTACATCAAGAAGATGGGTGAGTGCTAGGGTGGCTGCTGCTGGCTTGTGTGGGACAAACTTCTGGGGAGGTCCTTCCACGTAGGGTCTGTGAGTGATAGCCATGCCCTCTCTCTGTTCCCATGGCTACCCTGCCTATGCCAGACCTTCTTGGACAGAGAACAGATTAGAGATCACAAGATGAAATGAAGATGGGTGTATCTGGGGACTGTTTATGCTCTAATGATAGTTTCTCAGCTTTTTTTTTCTTTTTTTGATTATTGGATACAGGATTTCTCCGTGTATCTCCAGCTGTCATGAAACTCATGAAACTCTGTAGCTCAAGCTGGCCTCGAACTCACAGAGATCCTCCTCCCTCTGCCTCCCTGAGTGCTGGGGTTAGAGGCATGTGCCACCACCGCCCGACTGCTCAGCTATTTTTAAAGACACTCTCTCATGGTTGCTCTAGGGATGACAACATGAGTATCCTTTGTATTACTACTAGCTTAGTTCACCAACATCAGACCAGCTCGTCTCCAGGCCCTCCCCTGCTAGTGCTGTTATTGCCATATGTGTGCTGTGTGTATGCACTGTCAACAACACAGCATTATAATCAGTGCTTTGTATAACCTCGGATATTATACAATATATGTATGTAATATATTGTATATATTAGCTTAAAGAGCTAAAAAATACATGCTTATGAAATTGTTACTTTTAACCTACTCGTTCACCATTTCTGGCAGTCTCCATGTCTTCCTGTGGATGAGTTACTAGCCAGTATCATCGTCTCTCTTCGTCCATCTCCCTGTCTTCTTGCTCTTTGTGCTGGCATCTAGGTTGTCCATAGTCAGGGTCTTCTGTGCTGACCAGGGTGAACTCTTAGTAGAATGTTCCTGGATACCCCCAGTTTTCTGTGTTTTCCCTACTATTATATGGGAACATTTGCCTTCCTTGACCACTAGCCACTGATATCTATTGTTTTTTATTGGGCATTGCATATAGTGTTTTCCATACTCCATTCCTATGATGTGAGTTCCCTAGGTGTTCTTGTCCTACCCTAGGGTAGAATGTCTGCAGCTGGGGTAAGGGGATGTAGGTGATGGTAGTCAGTCCAATAGCCACTACCACACCCTAGAGCAGAACAGCATGGCAAAGGCCTGTGAGTGGCCATAATAGTCCAAGGCACAACTGTTCTTACAAGAGTTGGCAGATTTTCTTAATATATGCACTTGATCCATTTTTTGAGACTTAACTTGATTTTGATGATTCTGTCTCATTTTGCTGCTTGGCTAGAAAATAGAAGGAAGATCTGTCATTCTCTGACCTCAGCAAGTCAAGAAAAATAATAAAATTTAGTGATAAAAATTTTATGATATATCTTAAAACTTTAGGGTATTGCCTTGGCATTATTGTGATTGACATTTTTCAATTATTTCTAAATTGATTTAGACATTATTTTACTTATCCAATTTCTTTAAGCATAAGACTCTTAGGTTTTGAAATGCAGGAAAACTTATGTTGCTTGTTTGTTTTTAAACAGCGTCTCATGTGGTATAGGCTGGCCTCGAACTCAGTTTGTAGCTGAGGCTGGCCTTAGATTCCTAGTCCTCCTGCCTCTACTTTGCAAATGGTGGGATTACAGTCTTGAGCCCCTGTGCCTGTTGCTCCTTTACAAACATGGGCACGTAGCTAAGGTTTGAGACGTAGTTGATCAGATCACTTGGTGTTGGTTTTTGTTTTGTGGCTTGCTTCAGACACAAGACTGGTTTATATTAATGTAGTTATCTAAGTGAACACATGGCATCAGCACAGTTTTGGGGAAACAGGCACTTGAATTGTTCAGATCACTCCAGGCTCCAGTGTCAAGAGTGTGGCGTTCAGGGGGACGCGGTCTATACATACACCTACTCAGAGAAGTCAGTTTCACGTTCTGCTGCCTCTGTTGATGCTTGGGTTTCACTTCCTACCAAATCTGGTCCTGTCTTAACTTCCTTTTCATTGTTTCTGTTTGGCAGAACATTTTACATAGGGGTAGATATTCTCCTTTTATGGACGTCTTTGGCTTTTGGTTGCACACTCTCCGGTTCTGAGGCTTTCCATGTAGGTTCTCTCTGCATAGTCACGGCTCTTTGACATTGTATGTGGTTATATGTAGTGTTATAAAGCATTTTTGACTACTATTAAAAAGCCATAAAGTTTTAATTCATTAATAAATTTTATTGGCAGACAAATTTTATCCCTAAACAAATGCTGTACTCTGGGGTCACTTGAGTCACTGGGACTTAGGAGTCCTGTTCATCAGCTCCTTGACTGCTTAAGAGAAACAGGTAGTAAAGCCAGCCAAGAGGGCGACCAGCTAAAGAGTGGAAGGCTCGGGAATGGATAGAAATGAAAGGTTGGGGAAGTCAACTGGCCAGCCAGGGCTTGCGCCCCTTCCCGTCACCCTCCGGAACTCCAGGGCTCATCATCTGCTCCCCTGTGTCAAGCCCTCCTGCTGAGATACTCAACTGTGGCTTGGTGCTGCTACACATCCCCGATTCCCAGCTTTAGTCTTCAGCTTGTCTCCCCTGGAGCTTCCTCTTGTTCCTGCTCTATTGCCTGACCACCTCTGTAATAGCCACATCCTCCTTTGAGGCCAAAGAAGTGCATTCCCCTGTCAAAGGAGGGCAGCCTCTGCTTCCTCCTCTGCCTCCTTCCCCAACCTCTAAAGAGCAGTCAGCACTGCCTACAGGGACTGAATTAAAATAGTCTTAGGAGTTTGAACTGGCACAGTAACCCCTCAGTTTCAAGATGGGTCCATGGGTTTTTGTTGTGAGCATTTTTTTAGAGGTGGGGGAAGTCTAAAATAACAAAATGGAAAGAAACGAAATGTAGGCTTCTACTAAAGCTGTGTGGGCGTCTTGGCTTTTATCCATAGACACGAGCTCAGATAATTTTGGATACAACTTGCTGACATTTATCATCCTGTACAACAATCTGATTCCCATCAGTCTGCTGGTGACACTGGAGGTTGTGAAATACACGCAAGCTCTCTTCATAAACTGGGTAAGTTTCAAAGCGGTGTGTGGATCATGAGCTACTGGGCGCCTGCCAGCCTCCGCTTTCTAGTGCACTCCATGAGCCTTTGTCGTTTCTTTGGGTCCCAGAAAAGAAATAACAGGGGCTGTTTATTATTAGGTCATGGATTAAGCCAGCCAAACTGATGACTGGCAAGCCATGCCATAACCCCAGGGGTGGGGAAAGTGGGGTAAGATGCTTAATGGGTGCTTGTCATCTGGGCGCCATGGCTATGCTTCCCAAGTCCCTTTTATGCATGAAAAGGCCTCTCAAGTATGCTCACCAGAGTGTCCATTCTGCATGGATGTCATTATGACAGTCACCCTGGATGGATTTTAGGGGTTGAGGTGGGGTTTTTAATGGACTGTCATGGTCATGGCCATTAAGCACTGGATCTTGGTAACTTTTTTTTTCCCCAAACCAGGCACTTTCATGTGTGTATTGCTTTGATTTTCCCAAGCCTCTGAGCGAGGCATTGAGCAAGCTCACAGCTAGGGCACAAGCTGATCATCATGAACCCAAACCTGAATACCATGGGTCATATTGTATCACGGGGTTTGCTATCCTAATTGCAACTTCACTTTCAACCCAAGTTACAAGCTAGCATTGAATGAAAATGGAAAGATTTGAAGTTGCCAGAATCTGTGGTAATATTAATGAAATATTAGAATTACATGTTTTCTGAAGGCTTCCTACCTTCTTCCTTCTTTTCCCCCATGTTCCCTTTCAGGACACAGATATGTATTATATTGAAAATGACACTCCTGCTATGGCCAGGACATCGAACCTTAATGAAGAGCTTGGGCAGGTGAGAGTCTCTTTGGGGACTTTGGGGACAGTGCCATGAGCAGGAAGCCAGTGTTAGCAGAGGGTCCCTGGGGAGATATTTTGCACGAATAGTTACCCATGACTGTGTTTGTGACATCTGGTATGCAGGTGGCAGTGAATGCAGCTGTCACTTGGTTTTGGAGGCACACATAGATCATTTTGCCAAGAACATATCTGGGAAAAAGTACAGAACATTGTACAACAATATAATGTTGGTTTTGACCCTTTTAAACGTGTTTCTTAGAACAGATGACAAGGGAAATGGGGAGGACAATGGCTGCCAGACCGCTCCACAAAGCATATGGGGCCATTGGAAGGACAGGGATTCTGATGTAGTCCAGAGAGTCGGCGACTTTTGTATCTTTGTCTTAATTTCTGCTTGTCCCTCCTTTAATGCTGCATTATGCCTGCCTCATGCCTGCCTCTTCCATTGAATCACTGTAGTCTATAGCTTTTTTTGAATACATAATACTTACTCTTGACCTAAAGTAATGAAAGACTATGATTTTTTTAGTTTATGCACCTTAAGCTTCCCAACAATCCAATGGGAGGGTGGTATGCTGCATCTTCATTTTCTAGATAAGAAAATGATTAACTCACCTCAGGAAAGCTGCTTCCCGGGAACACCCCCCTCACGGTTCTCTGGGAAGATGTAAACCTGACTTGCCATTTTCTGGGCCAGAGTTGGGCCAGGTGCCCTCTCCCTCTTGTCCCTGCTTAAGGACAAAGCCAGTTCTGGATTTGTGCTGGAGCGTTCTTGAGTTCATTGCTAGAAAGCTGAAGCTCAAATCTGTCAGTTAAGTTTTGCAATAAAACATAATTCTGCAGTCACAGTTTTCTTTCTTCCTTCCTTCCTTCTTTCCTTCCTTCCTCCCTCCCTTCCTTCCTTCCCTCTTTCTTTCTTTCGGTTTTTTTTTTTTGAGACAGGCTTTCTCTGTGGCTTTGGAGCCTGTCCTGGAACTAGCTGTTGTAGACCAGGCTGGCCTCAAACTCACAGAGATCTGCCTGCCTCTGCCTCCTGAGTGCTGGGATTAAAGGAGTGCGCCACCACCACCCAGCTAACATTTTCAAGTGATTCCATTCCTTTGGTATTTTCCAAATCTAGTTAGAACTAAGAGCAAATTTTTCTTTTTTTTAATAGAAAAATTTGAATTAATGGGAATACTTGTTTATTTGTTATAGGAAAGAGATTGTCATTTAGAGAGAATACTCTGTCATAAAGCAGAAATCATCCTCAGTGAGGCCCGTATCCCCTATCTTCCCCCATGCACCTGAACTTCAGTTCCACAGGATGAGCAGCAGAATCCAGGGCTACCTGTCTACTGTCTATGATCTATCTATCTGTATTTCTGTCTAAATATCTACCAATCCACCCATAACATCCATCTATTATCTATCTATCTATCTATCTATCTATCTATCTATCTATCTATCTATCTATCTATCATGTGTTATCATTCGTCTATCTGTCTGTCTTTATATCATCTACCTGAATTCTTTCTTTCTTCAACGATGTTGTCATTGGTAAAATTCTATTCCTCTAACAATCCATGAGTTGCCACTTTTGAATCCTTCCCAGTATTTCCAAGCAACATTAGTGTCTGTCTGCTCTTTTCTCTTAAGCGTTCTTTACACACACACACACACACACACACACACACACACACACACACACAAGCATGCAGTGAAATGACAATGTGATTAGTTAAATGGTATCTGAGTCCATCTGGGCATGTGTGAGCCCTGTGAAGTCAGTCAACTGCAGGTCAAAAATGTGATTGTGCCTATGATGGTTACCCCGTACCAAATATACACAGAAGATTCTTGTCACTGTTCCCCAGCTACTACAGTATGACATTTCTAATGTCTTAAGTGTCATACACCATCTAAGATTATGTGAAACACACCAGAGGTTGTATGTAGGTTTTATACAAACACTATACCATTTTATATACTGGACTAGAGCATTTGATAATTTTGGTACCCATTGGGGTTCTTAGAACTGCCCCTGGGGATATTTAGGGACAACTACATATGTAGCCTTCAGTGACCTTTGTCAGTTCCCAGGGCTAAGTATATGGTTATTCTCATGTGCTGTGGTCCAGCCTCGATGGAGTTTGCACATTCCAGGGTAGGGCATGTGGATTAGAAATGCCAGGCAGATAGACCAGAGATACAAAAGAAATAGACAGAGACACAGAATAGATCTGGGAGGGCAATCCAGTGAATACTGAATTCGCCTGTACTTATTTTCCATATGATTATATACCACAATCCAAAAAGCATGGGGGGAGGGGAGAAGGTGAAAGGCTGCTTTTACATGACACAAAGAGCAGAGCAATTGCCTCTCCAATACCTGAAGCACCAAGCAACTATACCAAGCAACTATACCCTGAGTTAAGTATTCTGTTGTTTAGGTGGAACATGCAGCAGCCACATCTTAGGCCAAGCATCCAGTAGGCAGCCACTCCCTGGGTCAAACCTCCTGTCATATCCTTGAAGGAGCAGGAATAGGTCTGAGCTCTCGGATCTTTGGTCAAAATGGAATGGATTTACTTCTGTGGGCTCCCACAATATGCTATTGAACTGAGCCAGCAAGATGGACTGAAGATGTTCAAGAAAGTACCCAGGATGGAATACCCTGCCTGACCAGGCATGGGGTGGTTTACCTAAGGAGGAGAGGTGGAAAGTCAAGAGGGAGAGGGCTCACAAATTCTGTAATTCTTTATAAGATTTTCCTTTTTACTCTGTTGATAATCTAATTCTTCTTTAAAAAAAAAAGACAGAAGGAACTAATTCTACTGTGTTTATAATGTTTCTAGATTTTGCTCTGTATGAAACATAAAATTTCTTGTTAGTTGAAAACAACAAATACTAATTATCCCATTGATCAATATGATCAGCATGTATACATGTTTTGAAATAGCATGTATATATTATAAATATATGTGATTATTATTTTTAGATAAGTTTCAATGTAAGGGGCATGGAAAGCTGCTTGTCATGATTTTATAATTATGTAATCTTTCTTAAAAATTATTTTAATTAAAATATAATTGTATCACTTTGCCTTTTCCTTTCCTTCCTTGAAACCCTCCCTACTCAAGTTCTTCCCATACCTTTATCAAGTCAATTCCTTCTCAAATTGATGGATTCTTTCTTTGACTATTATTGTTACACATATATTTATATAAATGCATAAGCATGCAAATACAACCTACTGAGTCCACTTAGTGCTACTGTGCATATATGATTAGGGATGACCACTTGGTATTAGACAACCAATTAAGAGGCTCGTCTCTGGGAAAAACTAGTTTTCTCTCAGAAGGTGTGCTGGCTAGTTTTAGGTCAGCTTGACAGAAGCTAAAGTTATTTTGGAAGAGGGAACCCAACTTGAGAAAAATGATACCACCAGATTGTCAAGGTGTTGGTATGTGTTCTTGATTGATGATTAATGTGGGAAGGCTCAGTTCACTGTGGGTCATGTTACCCTTGGGCTGGTGGTCCTAAGCAAGCCATGGAGAGCAAGCTAGTAAGAAGCACCTCTCCATGGCCTCTGCATCAGCTCCTGCCTCCAGCTTCCTGTCCTGAGTTCTGCTCTGACTTCCTTCAGTGATGGAGTGTGACCTGAGAGTTGGAAGTTGAAGTAAACTCTCCCCCCACAGCTGCTTTTGGTCATGGTATTTTACTATGGAAATAGAAACCCCAAGACAACAGCCATTAGTTACCTCTAGTTCTTTGTCTAGGAGTGCAGTCTGGTGAGGTTTTTCTCTTTCCGTGTTAGCTCTCTGTTGGGTTGTCATTGCTGAGGTCTTGCTTAGCAGCCATATTGTTGAGGTACCTTGGTTTAGCTTCCCTGTCCTTTCTAGGAGACACAGTCTCACAGCAGACTTCCTGTTCCTCTGCCTCTTCCAGTCTTCTCATCTCCTCTTCCTCAATGATCCCTGAGCCTTAGGACTAGGAGTTGTGTTGTAGAAATATCCCTTGGGGTTGGGCTCCCCTGCTGATCTCTGCATTTTGACCAGTTGGGGCTTTCTGTGGTGATCTCTGTCTGCTGCAGAGAGCAGGTTCTTTGATGAGGGCTGAGAGCTGCACTTAACTGTGAGTATAAGGATTTAGAATTTAGTTAGGAATTATGCTGGTTGGGCCCGGCCTGGTAGCACAATGCCTTTATTTCCGGTACTCGGGAGGCAGAAACAGGAAGACATGTTAGTTCAAGGCCAAAAAAGCATGTTCCAGGCCAGCCGTGGCTATACTGTAAGACTGCCATAAAAAAACAAATAAACAAAAAGCTAGGAGATAATGTTGGTCTGGGGTGGTAGGTTTTCTTCTAAAATCTCTGACCTTACTAGCCCCAGGTAGTAGGGTAGGTTCCATCCTGTTGATGCTTAGTTTCAATTAGACAGTTGTTGGATACTGCCAAAATATGAGCGCCTTTGCTGCACCTTTAGGGGTATCTTGCCATGGTGACCATTGTTAATCTAGTCAGGGGGTGGACTCTTAAAAAGAATTGCATCTTCAGTGAGACCTGAATGCCGAGTGACAGGACCTGTGGTGATGCTTATGGACTAGAAGTTCTCAACCTTTGCTGTGACACCTTTGCGGGGGGTAGACTGTGACCCTTTCCCAGGGGTCGCATATCAGATTCTGCCTATCAGATATTTACATTACAATTCTTAGCAGTCACAAAATTGCAGTTATGAAGCAGCAACAAAAATAAGTCTATGTTTGGGGGTCAGCACAACACGAGGAACTGTATTAGTAGGCTGCAACATCAGGAAGGTGGAGAACCACTGTGATGGACAGTGGTCAGGGCAATTATGGAAGCTTTTATTCTTTACTACCCAAGTTGTAGGATTAGTAACAGAAAAGCCTTTGTGAATGGTCTGTGATTTAAAGTGCATCATTTATGATTGATTTGTTTACTTTTGTGGACTCTCATTTAAATTTCATTCTGATTTACGGACATACAAGACAACTTCATTTCTTGATCCTTGCATCTTTTTACATCCTTTAAAAAAAATGGAGTGTTTTGGCCATGTGTGTATCTGTGCCCCCATGTAGTAGCTAGTGCTCTCAGAATCCAGAAGAGGGCATTGGGTCCCTTGGGACTGGAGTTACAGATGGTTGTGACACCTCCCCTGTGGGTGCTGGGTGCTCTAGAAGAGCAGCCTGTTCTCTTACCCTCGAGCCACCTCTATCGCCCCTTATTACACTCTTGACATGCATCTCTTTCATCTTCTGCTTAGGTCAAATACCTGTTTTCTGACAAGACTGGAACGCTAACGTGCAATATCATGAACTTCAAGAAGTGTAGCATTGCCGGCGTGACCTATGGGTGAGCGTGTTTATCCGTTCCAGGAAATCTCATTTCTAGTCTCCCAACAAGGCATAGGTTTTTCTGTTTTGTCAAAGTGTTGTGATTTGGATGTGTAGCTGCTGTTAAATATGTGTGAAACTTATTAAATTCCCTGGGAACATGTTTCTTCAACTTTCCAGAGAGGTATTGGGCATCTGTGGGTTTGTATGTGTACGCTAAGAACTGGTCTTTTCCTCTGACCACTCTGTTCTCTCCTGCCAGCCACTTCCCAGAACTAGCCAGAGAGCCCTCCTCCGATGACTTCTGGTAAGTAGAGTCCAGGACGTCTTACTTCCTTAGCTGGGACACATCAGGACAGTTTTAGATCTAAGTGTAAGTTGTGAGTATGTTACTTTGAAAAAGAGCCAGGATAAGATTTAAGTTCAGTCGTGGGTTAAATCCACACCACTGAGCCTCTGATATCAACAATGCCCTTGTCCAGTTCTTTCATTTCCAGCACCTGCAACCTTTGTACTTATTTTCTTCAAATTCCTGTATTTCAAAATAATACTTTTATACTAACTAAAAATTATAGACATTGTAGGACTTTGTATCTCTGGGGAAGATTCAGCTCCCTGCCCTGTTGTGGCCATCCCATCCCCCAGGCCACCTTCCCAGAGCCCGTCCCCCAAGGCCATTTTACCAACCTTCCCCCCATCTTTCCCAGCCCTTGGAAGTGCTTATCATTGTCTGTATTTCTTTAGCGTATGAACTTAAACTGCAACCCTTGGTAGGTTGTGTTTTCTTTATTATGTTGGATGATTAATTCACTTCCTATTGGGCCTCTTCTGTCTGTAAATTCCTCTTATTAATATTTGGGAAATGTCCTTGTGTTATTTCCGTAATAGCTGTCTCCCCTCCTATCTCTCTGTCATTTCCTATGAGTTGGTCCTCCAGCTTTGTTATCTATCTTGCCTTCTTGCCATACATTTGTTATCATTCTTTTTTTTTAAAGATTTATTTATTTATTATGTATACAACATTCTGCCTCCATGTATGCTGCAGGCGAGAAGAGGGCACCAGACCTCATTATAGATGACTGTGAGCCACCATGTGGTTACTGGGAATCGAACTTAGGACCTCTGGAAGAGCAGCCAGTGCTCTTAACCACTGAGCCATCTCTCCAGCCCCATTCATTTTTAACCTTTCATCCTCCTTAATAATTTTTATGGATGTTACTTCCAGTTTTCAGAAAGGCAGTCCAATTCTTGCTCTTGCTTGCCCCTTTCCTCTGCTCTGTCTCCTGTGCCCAACACCTGCCTCTAGATTTTCTTCACAAATTTGGTGACCACGGGCTGTGGGCTTATATTAAAAATTTTTTAATCTTTAGTCTTCTTTTGTGTGTATGGATGTTTTGCCTGCATGTGTGTCTGTGCACCGTGGGCCTGCACTGCCCTCAGAGGCCAAAAGAGGTTGTTCCATCACCTGGGACTGTACTTAGAGACATTTGTGAGCCTCCATGTTGGTACTAGAGATTGAACCTGGGTTCTCTGGAAGAGCAGTCAATGCTATTAACTACTGAGTCATCTGTGCAGAAAGCATTTTCATTGTGGCAAACATAGTAAATGGAAAACCAACCATTTAAACCAGTTGAGACCAGTTAAAAGAGGAGTTTTGATTTCACGGTAAAATCACAAAAGCACAGAATTTTCCCGTAAAATTCCGGGCTCACCCGATACCTCAGTGATAAAAGCCTTGCCCAACTCCATGACCTCCAAGATGAAAGTTCCCCACCACAGTGAATTCAGTGCAGTTCAGGGACCAATACAGCTCATGATCGCCACAGTCCACATCTGATATCAGGGCCACTCAGTGCTCTATATGAGTATGGACATTTGTTTACTAATATATATCTGTCATCACAGTGTCATGAGGGGTGTTTCCATTGCCTCTAAAGTCCTTGCTCTGCCTGTCCAACCCCCTATCATAAACACCCCACCCTTGGTAGCCACTGGGATTTCTCGTGTCTCTACAGTTTTGCCTTCTCCAGAAAGGCAGTCCAGGAATCCTACAGCATGCTGCCTGCTTAACTTGACTACTTTTACTCAGTAATCTGCATTCCTTTATGGCTTTTCTTGGTTCTGCAGCTTCATGTTCCTCATGTTCCTTTCAAGTATCTTAAATTCCTCACCTCACACATACCTCATGCCCCTCACAGGTATCTGACATCCATCAAAGGTACCTTATGCCCCTCACAGGTACCCATACCCCTCATAGGTACCCATACCCCTTACAGGCACCTCATGCCCCTCCCTGGAACCTGATAACCATCACAGGGACCTGATATCCATCACAGGTGCCTCATGCCCCTCACAGAAACCTGATATCCATCACAGGAACCTGATATCCATCACAGGGACCTGATATCCATCACAGGGACCTGATATCCATCACAGGGACCTGCTATCCATCACAGGGACCTGCTATCCATCACAGGGACCTGATATCCATCACAGATACCTGATATTCATCACAGATACCTGATATCCATCACAAGAACCTGATATCCATCACAGGTGCCTCGTGCCCATCACAGGGACTTGATATCCATCACAGGGCCCCCATGCCCCTCACATCAACCTGATATCCATCACAGGGCCCCCATGCCCCTCACATCAACCTGATATCCATCACAGGGCCCCCATGCCCCTCACATCCCTCAGCTACCTGACATGCATCACAGGTGTTTTGCACTCTTCACAGAGCGCCCTTCTTCGGCTTTCTCTAGTGTCCTGTGGTGGTATCAGCTGGCATTTCATATGTCCCCTCTCCACAAGCTAATAGTTGTTTTATCTGCTGTATTAATCTCTGATATCTAGTCACAGTTAAGACTGGCATCAACTTGCCCTTTGTTCTTTCACCGTTGTGGTTTTGAAGAGTGGCTTTCAGGAGCTGGTGGAGATGAAGGAGTGTGCATGATGTTCTCGCTTGCTCCAGCCTGACGGTCCACAGCCGTCATATCCAGTTTCCTCTCTTCTCATTGCTTGCTGCCTTCTCTTCTCCACGTGCACTCTGGCTATGAGATGAAGCATGGCGCAGTCCTTCCTCTGTTTCCCCACCGCCTCCAGATGAAAGCTACAGTGTTGGCACATAGCTTAGGATTCTTTTCTTGTAAATCAGTTGATTTTTATAAAAACTTGTAACACAGTTTCTTTATAGTAAAATTTAGGGACCTAAGATGTCTTAAAGCTTGATATAATATTCACTATTCAGATCCTTAGACGGTGAGTGTAAGACTATGAACTTTTTTTATGGCTCTTTCTGAGGGTGGATTCTCTCTATTTGTGAGCTGCCTTGACTTTGAAATTGAATGAATGAATTTTGTTATTTCTTCCAGCCGGATGGCTCCATGCCCCAGTGACTCATGCGACTTTAATGATCCCAGGCTGTTAAAGAACATCGAGGATCAACATGTGAGTGTACCACTTACCTCTAGGACAAAGAGTGGCTTGCGGTTCACTGTTTTATGTGACATATGCTGGCCTGATCTTCTACAAGTCTTCCATAGATAATCACAGCTGCAGTGAGTTTGTGAGTGAAATATCATTGCCTTGTCCAGAAGACAGCATTCCCCACACTGAATGATGACCCATTTAAGGCAGGACGTTCACTACCATTATTTCTCAGCATTTTGTTCAGTTGCAACTATAAATGGAGGCAGAGCTTTCATTTCCTGACCACAAGGTCCCCAATAATCACACAGAAACTTACATTAATTAAAAACTGTTTGACCTATAGTTGAGGCTTATTACTAACTAGTTCTTACATTTAAATTAACCCATTTCTATTAATCTATGTATTTCCACGTGGCCACGGCTTTTATCTGTTCTCCAATACACATTGCTGCTCCGGTAGTTTGCTGGTATCTGTCTCAGACGCTGCCTTTGGTCTCCCTGTATTTTCAGTTTGGTTTTCCTGCCTTATCCTGCCTTGTTACAGACCAAATCAGCTTCTTTATTAACCAATGGGAATAAAACATTATCAAAATCTTTAAAGGACCGGCCTCTAAAATTTTCTCTCAGAATTCAAAAAAAAAAAAAAAAAAAAAAAAGACGCAGCAATAAGCAAAAGGAAGAAATCTAGTCATGACATGTTTTTTCTATCCATGTCTCTTTATTGTTCTCTATTCCGATTTTTCTGTCCTGTCTGTCATTTCTTAGCTTTAATTCTCTGTCTCAATTCTAATTCCAATTCCAATTCTCTGCTACTACTTTCTTTTTCTTCTCTCTCTCTCTTTTTTTTGTCCATTTTCCTATCTCTTCTAATTTCTGGGATGCTTCTGCTCCAACTTCTGTTCCAGTTCCTCTTAACTCTCTTTGTTATTACCCAGCTATAAAGACCCACAAAATTCTGCAGGCATACAGAATAACCAGGCAACCCATATACACAGACAAGGGAAGTTTATGGCCTTTGGTCCATTAGTACTTTTGTCAAATGTTGCAAACTCTAAGGGCCTTTAGACCCAAGCCTCTAAATTATCAGATCCTGGGCTTCATGCCTATCAGATGTGCAGTTGGAGGTTTGTCTTTTTCCACACTGTGGGTAGATGGTTAATTATTTTTCCTGTTATCCCTGAGAGTAAGACACAGACAGTAAATCTCCTGAACCAAAATCATCAGTAAACTGAGGTGAAGGTGATCATGAGGAGTTAGGAATCTTTTAATGCAAGGTTAGTTTTAGGTCATCATTTTTCTTATCTATAAGTGAGGTAAAACCAGGGCATGCTTGTTTTTTCTACCTATCTGAGCAGCTATGAATCAACAGCTTTAGGCTATGTCCTTGGATATCTGGGAATATCTTAAATGAAATACCTTTGCCTGGACCCTAAACATTGACCAAATTCCTGCCAATAAAGATAATTGCAGGAAGGCAGATCTCTATGTTTACATAGAAGAAAGGAACAAGGGTCTGGTAGTGGGAAGCAGGTTTCTTGACTGTGTGACTGTCTTTACACATAGCTAGGGGATATAATCAGTAAATTCCAAATGCATAGGGGAAATCATGCCCAATAAATAATCAACTAGTGCTGAGATAAATCCCAAATTTATAACAGAGGGGGACAAGCTACAGTGAGAAATCTATAGCAAGAAACAGCCACTTTATTCCAAAGGCAATAATTCCAACATGCCTTGCATTTGGTTTAATCCTCCACATGGAGTTTCTGACTCTGATGGGGTGACTCTGTGAAACAAGGCTGATTAATTATGAAATAATTCTGCAATTTGTAGCAAAACATATTCACAGCATAAAGAAGGGTTATCCCACAACATGTGAGTCTCTTCACTAACTGCTGACCACTGCAAAAGGAAGGCTCTCTGATCCTTAGGTAGTGGGTAGATCATGTCTTTGTTATAAATATCAATATTCAGAAGGCAGTTTGACACAATGACCATTCAACAAAGCAACGATAGAAGGTTTCACCATAGGACCACATACTCTCCAATCAAGGGCTTGTCACAGGCTTATAGCATCAGACATGAACTTTCTTCTGTGGAGCATCCCTCAAATCCAGTGTCACATTGAAGACACTGCCATTGAAATAAGCTCAGGGCCCTCAGTTGCTTATTGCCTCCACCCTTTTTTGAAATGAGGGATTACCTTTTGGGTAGGCACAGAGAGATCCCCTCTAGTCCCCCCGTTGGCTTTCCAAGCCTCTTAGCTGATGTGTCACTGCAGAAACTTGTGTAACTCCCTTTGGAGGCCAATCACCAGTGTGGGACAGCAAAAGGTGTTAGGAGATATGAGGATTCACCAGGTAGTGTGAGCCTTCCAGGCACCAGCAACCATCTGGCTCAGACCACTTGGGCTTCAGGCAGTACCCAAGCAGGTGACAACCACCTCTCTTCATAACAACTCAACCCTGGGGTTGAGCTCCTCCTGAGTCACCTGTGGGGTCCCCAACAAGGCATCCTGCTTGCACATCAGAAAGGGAATGTTCATGCTCTGCCTTTGTCTTTGAGCTTCAGTTTTGGAGTGTTAGCTCTGTGGACAGGAGAACTGTGTCTAATGGGAGGAAAGGGAGAAAAAAAAAACTAGGGACAGACAGCCATTATATATCTGCTGTGTTGGTTAGGGGTGTGCGTGGGTGTGTGTATGCGCACACGTGTGCGTGTATATGAACTTGACACACGCTGGAGTGTTCTGAGAGGAGAAAGCCTCACTTGAGAACATGCTTCCATCAGATTGGCCTGTAGGCAATCCTGTGGGGCCTTTTCTTGATTAATGATTTATTTGGGAGGATCCAACCCCTTGTGGGTGGTGATGCGTCTGGGCAAGTGGTACTGAGTTGTATTTAGAAAAAATAAGCAACCTGATAAGCAGTTATGGAGAAGACTATTCCTCCTGCTCTCATCATTCCTTAGTCCCCTACAGGTCTCTGTCTAGGGCTGGGGCCCCGTGAGAGTCCTCCCTTCCATGTTAGCATGTGTATTGGTGTTGTCCTTGTCCAGGTCCTTGTTTAGGTGGCCATGTTATCGAGACTTCATGATTGTAACCTCCCTGGCTTTTCTAGGAGACACTCTCACAGCCAACTCCCTGTTACACTGGCTCTTAGGTGCACCCCCTCCCAAAAGTGATCCCTGAGCCTTAGAGGCAGGAGCTGTATTCTTGATGCACTGGGACTGAGCACCCCCTCCCAGCAATGATCCCGGAGCCTTAGAGGCAGGAGCTGTATTCTTGATGCGCTGGGACTGAGCACCACGTGATCACTTGTTCTCTGCATTTTGACCTGGTGTTTTCTGTAATACCAAGTGGTCAGCCCTGAGGTATACAGTAAGTAGGATTATCAGGATTGAGCAGGTTGTATTTACACATTTAAGAAAAATATATAACAGCAATTAATTAAAAAGAGGTCATGCATTTGAGAGAGTGCAAGGGAGGAGTTGGAAAGAGGAAAGGCAGAAAACGATGTAGTTATATTTTAATTTCAAACTATAAAAATTAAAAACTATTTTTAAAAAGTGGGGCGAGAAAGCCACAGTGAGCAAGCCAGTAAGCATTGCTCCTTCATGGCCTCTGCTTCAGTTCCTGCCTCCAGGTTCCTGCCCTGGCTTCCCTCAGAGATGGGATGTGACCTGAGGGTTGAAAACTGAAATAATCCTTTTCTCCCCAAGTTGCTTTTGGTCCTGGTGGTTATTGCAGCATTGGAAAGCAGCCTAGGGCCAGGAGGCGGCGGTGGTGGTGGTGGTGCAGGCCTTTAGTCCTAGCACTTGGAGGCAGAGGCAGGTGGATCTCTGTGAGTTCAAGGCCAGCCTGGTCTACAGAGTGAAAGTGAATTCCAGGACAGAAAACCCTGTCTCGAAAAACAACAACGACCAAAAACAAGCAAGGAATCTTGGGAACTTTAGAAAGGGAACTAAAACTTAGGGAGTTGTTAGCTCAAAACTGAGTTAGCTCAGTTGTAGGTGGAGACTAAATTAAACCCAGTGACACCACCCCAAATAACAAACAAAGCCTATGTCTTAATCTGGAGAGCAAACCACCGCAAACATAATGGAAATAAGATTTATAATTAGGAGCAATAGACAAAGTGTCTTGCCTGTCTACTGAAAGGAAAATCCTTTAGACCATTCATTTTAAGCAGAGTCTATGCAATCAAAAACAAAACAAAACAAAAAAATAAAAACCAGAAAACCCAAACCAAAACCAACCAACCAAACAAAAAAAAACAAGCAAAGGAATGATGCCAGAGCCAGAGGTGGCAGGTCATGGGGACCTGAGGTTCAACCAA
The DNA here is from genome assembly GCA_004026605.1 of Ondatra zibethicus. Classification (NCBI taxonomy): domain Eukaryota; kingdom Metazoa; phylum Chordata; class Mammalia; order Rodentia; family Cricetidae; genus Ondatra; species Ondatra zibethicus. The sequence continues at coordinate 222,762 of PVIU01001242.1, forward strand.
GGGTCTGAACTCTGTGCAAAAGGGAGTGGAGAACTCTTCCTGGGTCTTAATTGAAGGTTCTGGAATCCAGGTCTTATATGTAGCAACAGCAGTGCACTTCTTGGTTAGTATATGGAGAGGCTTGCTCCAAGCAAGAAAAGACAGAGAATAAAAATGGGGTAGGGGTAGAATATAGGAAAGAACTTTATTGGCTTAGTGTGCCAACTACTAGGTTATAACTTAGCTAATTCTTTGCTTCCAGCTGTTTGGTTAATTGGCCTCAGGCCCTGCAGGGGACCAAAGCCCAGGAGGGCAATTGGTGATGGTTTGATTTGCTCAGCTGGCCCACAATGCCTGTGTTTAGTCCCCGCCCCAAACTTGGTGAACATAGTGTTTGATCACACTAGTTACCTGAGTATGTTTGAACAAATGAAATAATAATATGTAAGCCCCAGGTTCTGGTTTTATAAGACTTAGAAGTCTTTACGAAATGTGAAAGGGTATTGTAGCCCAAGATTTCAGTTAAAATCCTTAGGATTTGTTTTTCGTAGGGATGGTAGGAAAATATTGATTACACAGGGACACCCAGGATTTTAGGTATGGATACTAGAAAAATCAGGCATTCAGAATACTAGCCAGCTTAGTGGGTAGAAAGGACAATGTCTCCTGGTGGCACAGGATGACTTTGCTCTGAGGCCCAGCACAATAGGCTTGCAGGATGTGACTCAAAAGATTGTTCAGGAGAGCATGCTGAAGGCAGGTGGAGGGCTGTGGGCATGAGGGACACTGAGAAAGGATATGGCTTGGTTGAAGACCAGAGTGGCAGGAGGTGGGCTCCGTGGAGCACAAGTGTCTGATCCTAGAGTTGGCTAGCTAAGCGTCTAAAATCTGCAAAAGCCAATGGCAAACTCTTACTGGGTTTCTTTTTTCTTTTTCTTGTTTTGAGACCAGTCTCATTCTATTTACCTGGCTAGCCTGGAGCTCACCATGTAGATCAGGCTAGCCTTGGACTCATAGAGATCCTCTTGCCTCTGGCTCCCAAGTGCTGGGGTCAGAGGTGTGCGCCGGTGACTTCTCACTGGCTTTTAAAGCCGGGATGGCTCGAATCCACTGTGTGTTACAAGTCTGGTGACTGGTTAACTGGTTCTTCTGCTTTTAGCCCACAGCCCCTTGTATACAAGAGTTCCTTACCCTGCTGGCCGTCTGTCACACCGTAGTCCCCGAGAAGGATGGAGATGAAATAATCTACCAGGCTTCCTCCCCAGGTGAGGCTGCTGCTGGAAGTGCCTTGTTGGTTTTCTGGGGGTGTTTTCTATTATTTTTGGAAGATGCTTTGATGCACCTTGCTCCACAAGGCCTGCTGTTTCCCTTTGGCCTGATGGCGCTTCCAGTTCATGATTACAGGTGTTAAAACCAAGGAGAGCTGGTACCGGGGTGTCCTGACTCTTAGGGTACTCTGGTGGCGAGGAAGAGTCTGGACTATCTTGCACATCCTGGTATACAATCTTGGGCTAGACAGTGGTCTCAAGAGAGAACTAGGCTGGCTCCATGACTGCTTCATCTACCACACATCGTGGAGCATCGGAGCCACTGCCCTTCACCCACTTCCTGGTGGTCTGACCCACACAGTACTGCATTTAAGCACGGCCTTGCTGAGAGATCGGCAGAGGGAGTTTCCCTTGAACTGATCCAGCAGAGCCCAGCAGGAGTGTAAATCCTGTGATCCGGGTGACTTTGTTGTTGGTATGCAATCTGTCCAATAGACATCTCAAGCCCCACTGTGTGTCAGTGTGTCTGTCTCAAGTCCTTGCTTGTGTGCGGATAACACCAGGCCCCATAGATCATGATGGGTTTTGATTTGACATTTAGCAGACTTCTGTCACGACAAGGGATGAACCTGTGTGTTGTTGGCGTATCATTAACAGATGAAGCTGCTTTGGTCAAAGGAGCTAAGAAGCTTGGCTTCGTGTTCACGGGCAGGACGCCGTACTCGGTCATCATCGAAGCGGTAAGGGGCCTGGTACTTTGGAAGATGTGCATATGAAATAGTGTGTTGATCGTACATAAGATGGCAGACTTTGTATTTGTCTTTCAGTGAAAGATTAGATTAGAAATACTTTGTGGGAGTGCTATGGTCACATGGGAGGCAGCAGTATAACCCTGGGGTTTGGGGCTGCTCCTTGGAATCTTTTCCTCACTCACAGGAAATTATTTGTAGTAAGGGAATTTGCCAGCCTCCTCTTCACTTTCCCAAAACTGAGAAAGTACCTTCTGCCTCTGTTTCTAAGGCTGGCCCTGCGTCTCTGTGGCCCCCTCAGTCTCACGGTTGACTAGTAGGGCCTCAGACCAGTGGGCATCCATCTTTGGCTATGAGAGAAAGAAGTTAGAACTTAGGATTTCTCTTACCTGAGTGAGTGTTTTCTCCTCCTACATTTATTACAGCTCTTAGCTTCCTGAAGAAAAGAATTCCGCTGAAAAGCACAGTCATTTTAAGCAGGTTGTTTAACAAAGACAGTAAAGTGAGCATCCTCAAAAGAGACTGGAGTAGATGTCCCAGTGGGCTATAGCTCACCAGCAGGGTCTACCCTGTGAATCTTACCAAAGTTTTAAGGCCACGGTTTTTAGAGGTAACATCCCTGGTTAATTAGGTCTCATAAACAGCCATTAAAATGCCTATTCAGTCACTAATTATGGGGATCACAGAAGCACAGAGTCTCCCTGCGTCCTCTTGTATTTACATGAAGTATCCTCGCCGATAATCTCAGTAGCACATGGGCTGCGTGTGGGCTGATCATAGGACCAAGGCGCAGAGAGAAGGTGGCTCCTGGCAGTGAGCAGGAAAGGGCCGCTGGGTGCCTCTCTAAACAACATCCTGATATCTTGGGTGGGTTGAGGGGTAAGCTGGTGGGTATAGAGAGGTAAGAGGATCTACAAGGCTAGGTGAACTGGCCTGGCGGTTATATTTCAGGGTGCAGCCAGAGGAGAGTGTTGTAGTGGGCAGATAAGGCAGTCAGGAGCACTGTTCCCAGTCTCAGAAAGTCTGTCAGAATTTAGTCAGAATTGTGTATATGGATGCCCAAGCCGCCATTGTTTCCACTGTGGTGTGTCAGGAAAACAGTAGTGTTTGAAAATGGCTCACACACGTATGTGGCGATTGATGCTCCCACTGCAAAGAACACAGGGGAAAGGAGTGTTTGATTAATTGTCCTAAAAAACAGGTTCAGACCCAGAGTCCCTTACGTGGGAATTCAGAATCTCCAAATCCTTAAATGTCAAGGTTTTCCATTAAGTTTGAGGACAACTCTTTGGAAGAGCTGTCCTGAACCTGCTGGTTGCTTTTTATGATGCTAACTCAGTGTGACGGTGTCCTGGCGGCTGTGGAGGTGCTCAGACCTGCTGGGGACCTCAGGTCATGTGTGGACTCCTACATCATTCATAAGCAGAGCTGACCCCAAGGTCTCGGATGGTGCTGTGCGGATTGTATCTTTCATTTTCAAAGCTCTGTAGTGATTGCACAGTTTAGGAGCCTGTCTCGGAAAGACAATGAGAGCTTCTACCAGAAGAGGGCGCGCTGACCCCGCCAGACTGTGGGAACACAGTCCAGTCCAGGCTGTGAATGCTGGTGTAGAGAGCTAGTGAAGGGTAGGGGCAGCGTGTGTGTGTGTGTGTGTGTGTGTGTGTGTGTGTGTGTGTGTGTGTGTGCGTGTGTGTATGTGTGTGTGTGTGTGTGTGTGTGGTGTATTTAGGAGGGGTGATTGATTTGAGATTAAATATTTTTCCAGTTCAGGTAAGAGCCCCCCCCTTTTGTTTTGTTTTGTAGATGGGGCAAGAACAGACATTTGGAATCCTCAATGTTCTGGAATTTTCTAGGTATGTTTCTCTTTCATACACTTGACATGAAACATTTCATATATGCTTAACTGCTTCACTTAAAGATTTTTCTGATTGTGTAGCATGATTTGTATTTAGGCATTAATCATGATAAATGCCACCCCCCTCCACAAACCCCCATCTTAGAATTTAAGGGTTTCATTGAGGAGAGCGAAGTCCACCACTTCCTTCTGTTTTCTCTGAGAGCAATCCTTTTGCCGTTTAGAGTTAGGTGTTCTTGCATTAGCAGCTGCAGACACGGAGCGTGGCATGCGTTTTTCTCATTGTCTCGGCCCAGGTTCTGTGCGGTCACCCTCCATTGCCATCTGAGCAAGAAGCTAACATGTGACCATATAGGAAATAGAGTCCATTTACCCTTGCAGGAGGCTAGGTCTTCACAAGGCCCTTCCCTTAGGCCTCTCTTGAAGCCTTCACACCCAGCACAGCTTTTTTAAGATCTAGGAATATCTGTCAGATTCTATGGCTCCCCTGGAGCATTTGTGGTTTATTCTGAGGAGCTGTGTCTGAATGTCTCTCTCTTGCACATTGAATGCTCAGTGATAGAACAGAGGGACGGCACTGTGGTTATGCCGCATGAGCAGAGAGCTGCCTTCCAATACTAGAGTGACTTTTTGTTGTTGTTGTTTTGAGACCACCTTTTCCTGATATTAAAAATTGATGGAGCTGGGCATGGTTGCTCAGGCAATGTGATTCCAGCCTTGAAAAACTGAGGCAGGGTGATTGCCTCAAGTTTGAGACCAGCATAAGCTACATAGTGAGTTCTGGGCTAGTCTGAAAAAAAGAAAATGAAAATACTTAGTTTTCTAGACACCTTGGTTAAATGGTTCACCATGGCTTGAAAGGTGCAATGTTTTCCTGTCCTCTCAAAGGAAATGTTTTCCTGCCTAACTTGGAGCTTGGAGCTGTGAGCTTGGCTCTGTGGGGGAGAAGCCCTCGGGGTCAGAGAAGCCACGGATAAGATGATGGTGGCAGCAGTTCATGTAGGGGTGGTGATGGTGTGCCTGTGTGGAGCTTCCCGCCATGCTAGATGCCTCCTAGATTCTGTATCCTCCTCCTCCCCTCCTCCCCCTCCTCCCCCTCCTCCTCTTCCCCCTCCTCTGCCTCTTCCTCCTCCTCCT